>REGM01000268.1:56067-77680 GCA_004194415.1 Aurelia aurita | reverse complement strand
ATCTGCAATTTTTTCATAAGAGCTTTGCTTCAGAATCGTATTGAGGATCCACAGTCTTATGTCTACAGCTTTAATCTGAAATAGAATTGGTAACATTATGAGTTCTAGCTTGAGCAGGGGGGGGGGGTAGTTGAGGTAGCAGAAGCGAGTACTAGAACGAAAATTATCACTCTATTGATTGTACATGATACAGAATAAAAACTATCAACACTAAATGTATGAATATGCCGATTAACCATGTAGAAGTAGAAGAGGGAGCAAGCCTGTTAGGTGGCAAATATCAAGATCTTTTTCATCAGGAAATGCTTATATTTTTAGGAAACAAAGTGATGAAAGGTTAAGATCATAGGTTAAGATCATCACCAGAAAAGGTCCAAATGGATTTGCTTGTGTTGGTGAGAAGAATGCAACATGGGGGGGGGGGGGAACTTAAATTTGAGAAAATTCTCAACATTTTGTATGTACATACCTCTTTTGGGAACTGGGTTGATGTCACCATTTGAAGAGCAAACTATGATTAGACAAAGGAATTGAAATTTAGAAATTTATATCAATGAAGTAGGCCTTATGCAAAAAATAGTTGTCCAATTGGCAATGTCACATGCAAGTTTTTTCCCTGTAAATACACAAACAAAGGAAAACCTACCAGAAATACATAGACAATGGAGTCCACACTTTTGTTACAACGTTGAAGGGTGACACCCGTGTTGCTTGCAAATTCATTGTTTGGGATTAGCTGCCAGGCCCCATCAATACCCAGGATCTTGTCAAAGAGGTACCTAAAAGAATCCAAATTTAAAATTGAGTAATAGAACAAATAGCTACACTGGTCACAGCAAATAATCAATTAGTGTCAAACTGAACAAATAACAGACTATATAAAGTGCAGCACACTATTACAACAGACAAGAGCCAAATTACGTATTTCTATATTTAGACTCTTCTCCTTTGCAGTAGAACTTTAAGAAGTATCCTCCTTCTATTTTTTTGAAGATATTCTCTTAAAGGGTCTGTTTCAACCAGCATGCCTTGCACGTGCCATCCTTTTGGTTGGTCTTTGTTTCAGCCATTTTCATGGCCCATGAAAATGGCGGCGAACAAAGGCCAACCAAGAGGTGACACGTGCAAGGAATGCTGGTTGAAACAGACGCTTTAAAGTTAAATGTAACAAACAGAAAGTTGTATATCTCTTACCGACACAAAGAAACAGACAGAATTCTGGCGCACTGAGGCATTTTGAACCTACATTCTCATCAGAGTGTGACAAAATTCATGGAAAGAAGCAATACATCGTCAAAGATTATCTATAATATAAACAATACCCAATTTTTTCTGCATCTCCAAGACAGTTCTCTCCCATTGCATCAAGGAACGCAAGTTTGTTTCCACTGTCCTCAATCAATGCTACCTGCAATAATAAAGTAATATGCATAAGTAGATATTGTTACAAGTACATGTATTCATTCATCCATACATACGATCATGACTATGATACAATCAAGGCTATAAATTTATCTTTTAACAATATCTTCATATACATTCAAGAATTATAGCTGCACGTACAAACAATTAAATTGATATATATATATTTCTATTGATAAAGTAACATACTATTATTATGAATGCATAAACACTCATTAAAAAGATAAATAAAACAATATGGACTTTCATCAAGACTAACCACTACTGTTGTTGGACTAAAGAGACAATTATTTTTTTCTAGACACTTACAGCTAATGCCCAGGACCCTTTTGCTGGTGAACCAACAGCCCTCATCACTGGCATCAACATATAGATGTCTTCCACTTCATCCTGTAATAGAATAGATTAAGAGCAAATCTAAATGAACTGTCAAGGAAAAGCTTGTGTTCTTGTGAACTATGACAATTCAAAACAATTGTGAAACAACTCATTATGAACAAAAATAGATTAGCCCCTAGCATTCAGCAAAGTGGTTGCCATAACTTTTCATGGAAATCATGCAGTATACACCGAACAACGATTTCTTTCATAGAATTCTTGAGAATTTTGAATTTGTGCAAACTTGGGGAAGCTAAGCTTCAAACACATTCTACTGTACACTGTCCAACAATGGGAAAAGATATATTTTGTTTTTAAAAATTCATAGTAGTTGATAATAATTCTTTAGTTCTTAAGAATTCTTAAAAATAAACAAATGCCAAGTATATTGCAGATATATATATATACAATAATTTACTTCATGTAAGCTGGATATCATGGAAAATCACATCCAGTCCTGATGGAGCAAACTTATGTGAGATTGACTAAATAAAATGAACATCATATATATAAATGTAATACATATTTACCTTATTCACTTTCTGAAACTGTTCCAGTTGCTTTAGCAATTGACCTTCAATGCAAAATTTCTTACCAATTTTTTTGATATTGCCAATATGCACCGCTGAGAATGTTTTTCCCCATAATCGTTTCTAAACAAATAACAATATAAGTAGCTTCAGCCCTGTTATCGGACAGAGGGACAGACTGGATAAGTCAAACATTTTTTCTAGTTCTTGTTATATATACAGTACAGGCCTTGCACACATTGACACTTCTTTCCCCTAAGAATTCTTGAGAAATTTTAAGTTTCCAAGAATTCTAGTTTGAATATTTTACAGTCTCACATACCACTCAAGAATTCTTATCAGATGCTAAATAATATTGAAAATTCTTTGTCTTGTATTATAAATGTAACAAGTTTGGCTCACATGTCATGCTCCAAATGGCAAAGAAACATATGTGACTACTATACCTTTTCAATGTTTACAAAAGTGGTAACACTTCTGATCAGGTGGTTGAGAATCTGAAAAGGGAGAGGTATTAATATATATATATATAATGTATATATATAAGATGTACACAAGAAAAAGATGATTTGAAGTTATTTAATTCTTAATTATTTAAGTGTAAAAAATGATAGGCCAAAGGGGAACAAAGTATTGCATAATTTTGCGAACGGAAAAAGTGGCCTATCCATGGGTTATTTTGGTTTTTTTTAGAAATCAATATTTGTCAGGGTGGTTGAGTTTATTGTTTAGGGCAAAGAGTCTGCAGTCGTTTTATCCAGTTATCCTCATGTGTTTCTAATAAATGTGTCATATTTTCGACGTTTAATTTTTTTATTTTCTCAATTATTGTGAATCTTGCATCTCTTTCGAAGACGTGATTTTGCTCTTTGAAGTGCTTTTCCACCGGAAGGAGCTTATCATATTGCGCTGATTTTATTCGAGAACGGTAGTTATTAAGTCTGTAGTTGAAAGGCCATTCAGATTTACCAACATATTGTTTCTTACAACGGATGCATATATATATATATATGAATTTGAAAATGTGCCCTTAACCAAAATGTTAGAAATTTCCTAAAAAAGAAACTACAAGTGGATCTTATCAAATAGAAGATTCCTTACAACCTCTGAAAAGACTAAGATCAGATTATAAATATATCTAATGAAAGGCTTTCCTCATTTTTATTACTGAAGCTGGTTTGTTGCAGAAAATCATATTTACCTTCACTTTTGGTGACAAACCAGGAAACAATGAAAGGAGATCTGATGCACTGCTTGTTCCCCATCTTGAATCAAATTCCTTCTGTCCAAGAACAGCCTTGATCTACAATTCAAACAAATAACATCACATTTTGATCGGTATGTACATCTAAGAGTGATCTTGTACTAAAAATATACTTTGGGTCAGCCCTAGTATATGCACAAAATAAGGTGTAACCGTTATCTATGTCACATTTCTTGTGTGCTTTGCATACACAATGCATTGTGTTAACTCCTATATAGCAGTAATGGCTCCCATAAAAGTTGGGCTTACTTCATTAAGTTAGACAAAAACCCGAATGGTACCAGGCAAGACTCATCGTAAAAAGCTTGAAGATTCCACTGACAATTTGGCACAAAATTATGGGTTGGCAGTGTTGTACTGAAAATTCAATAAAATATCTAATCTCAATGAACATTTAATTTTTAATTTAAACTGCAGAAATTTTTACCAATTCTTTGTTTGTAACTTACATCACAAAAAGGCATGTCTGGTAGCGCATCCCATGGAAAGTCTGCATAAGATGGTTTATGCAGCCAGTCTCTATAGAAGTCACGGTGTGTGAGGGGCCTGTTCACTGTTGCAGTAGATGCAGTAGATGTAATTTTTGATGTGCAGGCTGCAGTCATAGTTGAGTCAGTAGTGGCCTTTTTGGGGCGAGGCGTGGAACACGCACTTATCTCACTGTTGGTAGGAGAGCATATATTAGATAAGGACAGCTGAGAATCAGCATAGCTTCCTGCATATTGAGTTCGAATTCCATCTATGGAGTGCCACAATTGACTTGATGGCTGTTCACCATCATGTCCTTTCGAGTTATGCGCACGAAGTGGGAGGTTGACTTCCCTCCTTTCTCTGCGCATGTGAGCATGAAGTTGCCGCACATTTTGTCTCCCAGCAGCAAGAGCATCAATTCGTTTCTTTTTCTCCCTTCTTCTTCCTTCTTCATCGTCACTGTCAGGAGGCGGCTCTATCTCCTCCAAAGACTTTGCAGGAATGCTTTTCTTAAAGGCACTCAGCTGTTCAATATTTGCTGCATCCACCAACCCCTTTTCTTGTGCTTCTTTTATTTTTTCTTGACGAAATCGCTGTAAAAAGGTAGAGAATCTATCATATTATATCTATCATAATGGCTAGGGTCTGCAAGGGTAAAATGGGCAGGCTGAGGAAACGTTGGTGGTGTTGATTGCTAGAAAACAACAGACCATGAAGTTTTATTGAGATAGCATCTTTTGAAATTATGTCTGATCATGGTTTTCATCCCCAAAATTGAATCAGGTGAGACCCCCATGGGGCAAAAATATTTTGTTTGTTGATAATTACCAATTTAAGAAACTCAGATGAAATTTTTGGTTGCATAATGGGCTTAAATCTAAGAAACTTGCTGCCAACACCAACCCTGAGCAGCATAGTTGGTTCCTTGTGCTTTGTAATAAATATGGTACAACGTAAAGTGCACTTACATAATTAGCTTGATGTAGTTTCCGGCGCTTTCTCAGGTCTCGTCGGTTTTCTGCATTTGCTTTGCATTTCTCGGCTCTTCTCCTCTGATTGTAATATAGCCGCACAGCATCATGGATTGCTGCATCGTCATATTCAGTAAGTCCTTTGGCTAGAATTTCATTTCTGACACTCCTTTTCAGGATGATTTGGATCTCTGGATCAAGTTCCATCCATAGCATCAGCCTTTGCGCTTGACGGCACTCATCAAGCATCCTTGCATTTGATTTGAATGCAACCTTCAGAACTTTCTGCAAAAAGATTAATTAATTTTCAAGAAACATAATTTCAACCAAGGCATCTTCAGAGCAACTGAGAAAAATAAGTAAACTAAAAATTGTTCTTATAAACAGACACCTAGTTGTTAAAATGCTAAAATATTGAACTGAAATGAAGCATCAAATATCATATTTTCCTGTGAAGATTCCCAAGTGATGATTGGTATGAAACAAAGTCAAGTCAAAGGTCAAAGTAGCAAGTGACTTCTCAACATGTAACTCTCAAATCCCAAACAAATTTCCTGTTCATGATCATCAATTCATTTCTTTTCAATTATCATAGATAAACCTAGAATCTATTAGTTCTTAATCAGAATAGGGTCTGTTTAATACCCTAGAAGACATATTTATGTGGAGTATCAATGCCTCAAGTTTCGCAGCAGCACTAAAAATCCTGCAGGAAATTAGGAAGTGTAGGCCTAAAGGTAAATAAAGTTGTGTTAATACTCACTGTTGGAATTTCTTTCATCCTCTTTTTGGTATTCACTTTTTCCTGCAGCGTCTTGTTTTCCTCCTCCATAATCCTTACTCTCTCCGTCAATGCAATCACTCTCTCTTCCATACTCATTGTCAACACGTTATCAAAACTTCTTGAAGAAAAACGGAGCGAAAATCTGCAAACTGCGTTCGTTCGAAGTTGGGAGTTTTTGGTCGTTTGTATTCGTTCAGCGCGCCAACGGCAAACTGGGCAAACGATGATGCTCTGTTTACGACAGTCACGTGACCTGTTTAAACAGTAATGTGGCTTTTTTATTGGTCTATTTGCTAGCCTCGTTTTAGCGGCACATCGCACGTGCTCCGCGCCCACCGCTCACTCCCTCCCTGATTGATTGAAAGGAGCTAAAAATTTGGCGCCAATCATAGATTTTCTTTCATCTAGTTTCCGCAGTTCCTTCTGACATCCAGTTTCGGCAGTTGCCTTTTCTTTCGCCAGTTTCTAACAGTCAAAGAAGTTGAAAAGTTGGAATCTTTAGTCCAAAAGCACCATACTCTTTTTGGAAGGATCTATGGAAAATGGAATGTTTCCATTAATCATCACATGGCCCTGCATCTGCCAGACACAATTAAAAGGTTTGGGCCAAGTCATGCCTTTTGGTGTTTTGCTTCTGAAAGGCTCAATGGAGACTTAACAGCATTGCCATCAAGTGGAAGAAGTGTTGAAAAAGAAGTTTTCATTAGATTCATCACAGAACAGAAGTTATCAGTTAGAGGTAATTTCAACCTGCTGCCACATGGACTGAAGGTTAGGTTAAACGAAGGATGCCCTGCTCTTGGCCGCATGACACAAAAAGCAATCGAAGAAGAAGAGCACGAGAAACTGGCTGACTATTGTCAAATTATGCGACTGCGAACAGAAGCTTTTCTTTCTGCTCCTGGAGAACAGTTAAATGATGCCTTTGAAAGGCAATGTAACATTGAAAGGCATGAAAGCAAATTTTATTTTGTAAAGGCAAAATTGCAACCACCAATGAGAGAGAATATATATATGGATGCTGAACTGTTAAATGAGGTAAAGATATACCTCACCCGCTCTTATGGAAACAGACTCCATTACTTATCTGAAGAGTTTACAAAATTTGCAAGGTGCAATGTTAATGGAATAAACTTTAATTCGGCGATGAATAGAAGTGAACGTTCTTCGTATACAAAAGCGTTCTGTGCTACCAATGATAGTGAGGTACCAAAAGCATACTATNACGATTAATTTTGTCCATTGAAAATTTGATGGTGAATTTCACAATCTGGTGAATTTCACTTTCGTGAAATTAAACGGTTAATTTTCTATATTGGCTAATTTCACATTGAATTTCACAGGGTGGTGAATTTTACTGCTGTGAAATTATATACAATAATTTTCCCCAGTAAATTTCACGTTGAATTTCACAGTGCGCCGAATTTCACCAGTGGCTAATTTCACCAACGTTTTACCTGTGTAGTGGCTGATCATACCTAAAAGTAAGTAGTTGTTATCGAATTCATCTTCCCATCAACGTTTAATTTCTTTCCAAGTATCAGAGGTGTTACTTTGCCCTTTGCAATTGCAATTCCATCCAATCCCATTGCAATTCAATCAGTCGTCAATGCCAAAAACACCAGGGCATGTAAACTTGTGCGTAAATCTTTAGACAATGATATTTGCGAGAACTTTCAAGGCTATTTCGAGTTGCAACAGCACAAAACACAAACGAGAAACAACGAATGTTTGATAAGGCTTCCGGGCATCAAAACAGAATACGCTCGGAAGTCCTTCCGTTTTATGGGTGGAAAGATTTATAATGAACTTCCAACTGACCTCAGAAAAACTGAATCCTTTAAGAAATACGAAGAATTGTTGAAGAAACATTTTAGTTGAAATATGTATCTTTGGAACTTGTAAATAATCATTGTAATTACTGCTAGGTTTTTTAAGAGGGTTTTTAGGGTTTCCTTTCTTTTTCCGTTACAGGACACATGTTGATAACAGCATTTTTTGTTGAAATGTATATCCTGTATAAAGATTCGTTATATTATTATTCTTATTATTATTTGCCCCATGATGTCGGTTAAACAACAAGGGCAGTGTGAAGATCAATACAAATATTCATGGCCTAAACTAAAGCCAATTAATCAACATACCTTCAGTCCTCTGTTGGCTCGGTTGGCTTTAAAATGTGATTCTTTTACGTTGACCAGCTCTCGAACTTGATCAATCTAATTCTGCAGCGGCCCTGGCAATTTCGATTAGGATTCTAGAGCAGGTCAACCCAAAAAAATGACAACCATGGTTTTAAAATTAGATTAATATAAAGAATACTTAAAGCCAACAAAGGACTGAAGGTTTGTTGATTACATTAAAGCAGGTTGGCTAGGTGGCAGCATAAATGCTGATGTGGACCTGCTATAAACAGCTATAAACATACATAATACGGCCACTTGGCACTTCCGTCACGAAAGTATGCAATGCGGACAGCCAAGACAAAATGGCGTTGAATTTGACCGTTGGCCTTCGACCCCAAACGGTCCATACATAGTGGACAGCCAAGACAAAATGGCGTCGAATTTGACCATTGGCCTTCGACCCCAAAACGGTCTATTTCAGGGACTGGGAACCAATAATTTTACCGCCAAAAATTTATTTATCAATCACGTAATCATAAGCAAGGAAGAAATAAAACATTGAAAAACGAAGTAAAATAAATGTGTTTTGCAAACAAATATGAAGTTAGATAGAGTTACTTGTGAGGAGGAAAAGCAACCGAAAACAAGACAGTATGTTCCACAAAATGCCTGTTTTTGAGGCTGTTTCACAAAAGGTGATGATGATGTTTGTATCAAATTAAAAGCATCGCCGTTTTAAGAACCATTCCAATAATAACGAAAAGACTCCTGGCTTCGAAATGACAACATTACATTTGAATCTCTCAAAGTTGAAGGAGTGTGACATCCTGCTTGCTGAGGTAGGTTGAATTTGTTTGAAAGTTGGTATAGGGCCTCCGACGACGGGAGGGCCGAAATTTTTGCAAAATATGCCAAATAATGCAAAATATGCTTATCATGTTGTGCAGTGGTAATTTTTTTGCAAAGTTTGGCCCCCCCCACTTTTTCTGGTCCCGTCGGAGGCCCTGTGGTATTACTTTGTTCAATAAACATATGGGAATCAATTTTCAATCGTTGCAGTCGTTGACAAGTTTCTTTGCAAAAATTTGATCATCCTTAACTTTGTTTCTTCCTACTATAACTATACTAGCAATAACAATAGTCAGTGAGTGCGGCATTTTTTCCTTTCCTTTTCCCTACTCGGCACTGTAGAGTCTGCACCCAGGCTAATAGTAACAGGTCTTTGTGGTTCTGTTGGCGTTGCAATTCTTTGTTCACTTTGAATTGAAAATTCAATCACCCATGGAAAGTTGTTTTGTGACCACAACTGAAATCAGGCAACTACACATTCCACAAAACAAAAGAGAGATTAAGGTTTTATGCCTTTGACGTTTCATGATTGTGGCGGCGCATTGGCTTTTTCACGAAGTGGAAACAAACAACAAACACAGCATTTGAACAATGTATTATCAATTTATCATGACAGGCATTCCACCTCCGCCCCCGCAGTTGCTTCGCAGCAGTTTACCTCCTTTTGAAACATGGAATCGTTCGTTCGTTCGTTCGTTCGTTCCTTCCACATCGCTCGCTCGCAGGTTTTCAATTCAACTGGACTAGCAATAACAATAGTCAGTAAGTGCGGCGTATAGGCTTTTGCACAAAGTGGAAACAGACAACAAACACAGCATTTGAACAATGTATTATCATGACATTCCACCATGAAATAAAAAACAATTATCATGCAATATTTGGCTATTGATGTAAATACAGTATGTGTATAATCAAGACAAAATTATGTTTGGTAATAAAGCGAAATATCTAAAGCTGTTTTGTTTAGTTCATTAAGTAAATTGTCATTGCAGTCTTGTATTGCATCATGTGTAAATCTTTCTTATGTTCATCAAAATGTTTAAGATTCTGGTCAATAGCAACTTGTGCAGGCAATGTCCTCATGTAAGAATCCTCTAAAGTCCTGAAATCATGAAACTCCAACAATAGATACAGTTGCATGACAAATTGGTTGGTAAATTGCCCTTTGATTAAGTCAATTGACCATGTCTATAATGAGGTATTTGCTATGCAACAATAAGATGTTAATATCATACTTTCAATACTGCGCATGCGCTAATTTCTGTGTTGACCCGCAGTGATATCATTTGACAGACCCGATTGGGGAATCGTTCGTTCGTTCGTTCCACATCGCTCGCTCGCAGGTTTTCAATTGAACTCGAATAGATATGCGGCTCCGCCGCAATAANCCTTAAAATAACTGAATGGTTTCCAAACAATCTTATGAAACTAAATGAAGACAAATGCCACTTAATGATTTTTGGTGCAAAAGGAAATAACGAAATATCAATCAAAATAGGCGAGGCCTGTGTGAAAGAGAGCACAGAGGAGAATCTTCTCGGTATAACTTTCGATCAATCACTTTCTTTCAAACAACATGTCAAGGCTCTCTGTAAAAAGGCCGGCCAAAAACTCCATGCTCTTGCTCGCATATCACGATACATGGACACCGAAAAACTACAGCAGTTGATGAGGGCGTTTGTCTTATCTCACTTTAGTTACTGTCCGCTTGTTTGGATGTTTTATGATAGAACTTTGGATCATAGAATAAATCGTGTTCACGAAAGGGCATTACGCATAGCATTTAAAGATGACCGGAATGATTTTGGTTTTCTGTTGGAACAGACTAATTCGGTGCCAATCCATATAAGAAACCTACAGTTGCTAATGACTGAAATTTATAAAACAAAATGCAGTTTAAATCCACCATTCATGAAGGATATTTTCATGCAGCGAAATATCAGCTACAATCTGAGGCATGGTAATGACGCTCAACTCCCAAAGGTACGAACCACTTCCTTCGGAGTTGAGTCCATAACTTACCTTGGAATTAAACTGTGGCAGTTTTTACCGCAGGAAATAAAACACGCAAACACCCTTCCCATTTTTAAAAAACAAATTAGATGTTGGAATGGAAATAAATGCAACTGTAGACTCTGCAAAACATACATCCCGCAAGTTGGGTTTCTAACAGGATAGACAATTAGTATGTATCTTTCCTGTAATATATATTGCCCATTTTAATATTCTTTTTTCTTTTTCTAGATTGTAAATTGTAAATATGTATTAAAGTAGGCCTTAATTAGCTGTAAATTAGCTATTCTATTTCTTGCCTACTGTAAATAAATTATTGATGATGATGATGATGATGATGATCCTAACCTTAAAGACAAATGACGGATATATAGTGCCTAGTTTTAAAAATAGAACAAAAGATGTCTGAGTGCCCTCATTGTCCAGTTGATTTGATAATCTCTCGAGGTGTGGGTGTACATGGGGTCAAAAAATTAACCCCTCCTCCCCACCTCGCATTTAACGCCATCAGGACTCCTCGCAAATACGTTTTTTTCCAATTGTTACCTCCTCGCATTACAAAAATTACTAAGTTGACTCCTCGCACCTCGATGTCACAACGAAACAAATCTAACAAATCAAGGACACTCTAATCACTGGCGTAAAATGAGAAGATTTGAAAATAAGACTTTTGACTGTGCTTTTGATTAGATCCAAAATAATTTTGCAGCCAACATGTAATTTTGCATAATTTTGCAGTCCTTAATCTTAGTTTTTTCCTCGCACATCGCAGGTTTAAATTTTTTTTTGGGATTCCTCCCTCGCACGAAAATGCGAATCCTCGGCTCCTCGGGGTTAAAAAGTAACCTCCTCGCCTCCTCATTCTCCTCGGACTTAAGCCATGTACACCCACCGAGGTCATCAAATACAATGGAATACAATAGGCTATATTTGGATTGCCCAGGCCCCTGATTTAAGTCGCCTTATATCTCCGTCATTTGTCTTTAATCTTGGTAAAATTTGACTATCCTTAACACTTTAACTTTACTTCTTTTTTCAATTCTTTATTTCTTCCTTCTTGCTTAGGTGATTGATAAACAAATTTTGGGCTGTAAAATTAGTGGTTCCGAGTCCCTGAAATAACCGCATAATAGCTGAACCGTTTTGGGGTCAAAGGGCCAACGCAACAGTCAAATTTGGTGCCATTTTCACCCAATGGAATGTGTATGCAGTACCATGGAGGATGTTGAGTACTGTGGGGGATGTTCTGTACATTTGGGGAGGCATCTGTGAGTACCATGGGGGATTTTCAGTACCACGGGGAGGCATCCTCAGTCAGTGGCGGAGCCACGGGGGGATGGGGTGGTCAAGTCCTCCTCCCACTTTTCTCCGAGGTCAGTTTTCCAATTCTTCTAAATCCATTGAGAAAATAGCTAAGGATAGGTTGGCTAGTTATCTGGTTTGATAGACAAATAAGGGTATTTCCTGAGGTTAAAAAGGGCGTTTCCTGAGTTTAAAAGGGTGTGGCACTGAAAAAGTTCCTCTGGGCTACGCCGCCAGACCCCATCTTCGTTCATCTCCTCCACTTGTTTGCGGCTGGCGCCGCCACTGTCCTCCATACCATGGAGGTAGTTCAGTACCGTGTGGGGATACCATGATGTGTGTTGGGAGGATTCTATGATTATTGCAAATTAGACGTTTTAAAAGCAACTCAAAACCGAATAATCAAAAGGAAACAACTAAGACAATGCTGGTATGTTTTTTATTCTAGATTACAGGAATATATTTGCACCATCGATTGGGCCCTCTGATGCTTTTCCTAAGGTCCTTGGTCCAATCAAGTCTGTCTCCCCTACCTACTCCAAGATTTCTTGTATTGTTAACCGATTCACCTATTTTTACCATTTGATTTGCACCCTGTGTTCATTTGATATTATTATAGTCAATTTGTGACAAAAGTTTAGAATACAGCTATGAATAAATTTTTTTCAGCAAGATATCAATATTTTCTCCAATCTTTCAGATTTTTTGACGTTGCCAATGAACAATGATGTTACGAATGGGGAACCAGCGACTTATCATGATATTAGGCTTGCTTTCATTATTTGCAATTTCATCCTTATGGTTTGATGTGCATTTCACATTCTTGAAGAAAAGCATTGCCCCCTTCCCAGATGTTAAAGGTTTTCAGAGTGTCGACAAATTGAAGAAAGTCGACTTATTGGTAATTGTTTTGTCTGCATCAGCAAACTCTCGACAAAGAGGTCTCATTAGACAAACCTGGTGGGCAAGCTGCAAGAACTCATCAAAGGTATTTCTAACTATTTTGAATGTGTTATCATTACGCCCTTGCTTCCAAATCTTCAATCCTATTTTTGATACGACTTTACCTCGGAGTTTGAGACCTTGTTTGACTCAATCTGACAAGTGGTTGCAGATTCATAGCACAAGAAAGCCAAGATAAGTGGTAGCTTAAAAAAACAGCAGTTCCTTTGTTCTCCAACAATTCCAAAGTCAAGTAAATGTTGAAGGGAAGGGTTATTGCGTTGCTATTACATTATTTCAACAGTTTAAAAAGGGTAAAAATCGGAATATTGGCAGGAAATCAATTTTAGTTACTATAAGAATTGGATCAAAACGTAAAAAGCCCCACAACAATATTCAGAGCCAAGTTTCTTATAAAAAAGATAGCACAGGGTTCAAATCTTTGAAATAGACTGTGTAAAATTGTATTGCCTATTTCTTTGAATTGAATGGCTTGAAAGGAACTTAGGGTACTTTGCTGTAATTCTACCTTGAGTTTTTCAAAATTGTGGCATTTATTCTTTTGAGGCTGTTACATTATCAAGTTTCTAAATCGAAAACCAGAAGAGCGACAGATTCCTGCTTCCTACTATATTGTAGACCTTTATAAACTGTAGTTTTCTTGAAGATTGTATTGTTTTTCCTCTGATAGTTTAGGATTTACGATGATATTAATTTTTTCAGAACTTTCCATGAATTCTTTCAATGAAACTAAAAACGCCGCCATTTTGAAAATCAAGATATCAAAAAGATTCTATGGCAGAATCACGGCGAAGTACCCTAAGATTCTTTCAAGCCATGCTGTATTTGTGCTAAGGACTCTCTTTTTTGCCTACATCTTACCGCTCGTTCCTGATGATGTACAGGGTGTCCAAAAACATTGTGCCCCATTCGTGCGGTTGCTGTGGAGGAGCTGTAACTGCAATTCTCCCGTTTTGGTACGGTTGCATAGGATAGGGGTCAACTTATTTTGAGACGTTGTAATAATAATAATACCTTTTTTAATGTTAGTTTTACAATAGTGTGGACACTAATATACACTAACATGAAGCAATTTTAGAGATTGCATTATGGAACTTATTGACTGCAAGCGTTGCAGGCGCATTGGTTATCGAAATACCAATCTTTTATGAGCATTTTGAATTGATTTGCATTTTTGGATGACTTTATCTCATTTGGAAGAGAATTCCAAATCTTTGGACCCAAAAAGCTAATAGATTTTTTAGATTTTTTGATTTTAATAAATTTAATAGATCTTTGGACCCAAAAAGCTAATAGATTTTTTTAGATTTTTTGATTTTAATAGATTGTTTTAGCAAATCAGACAAGTGGTTGCTGATTTATGGCCCAAGAAAGTCAAAAAAGTAAAAACTTCAAAAACAGCACTTTCTTTGTTTTTTAAAAATGGCAAAATCAAATCAATATTGCAAGAAAAGGTTCTAGCGTTTTATTTGAAATTTTTATGCATTTTGCAATGGATTAATGGTGTTGTGTTATCAGTAAACAATGCAATTAACCCTTTATCAACTGTAGAAAAATTCTAATACAGCTCTAGAACCCTTTCTTGCATTATTTAGTTGATTTTTGTATTTTTGGAGAACAAAGAAAGTGCTGTCTTTGAACTTTTCATTTTTTTACTTTCTCGCGCCATAAATCAGCAGCCACTTGTGTTGTCCGATTGGCTAGAGCAAGGTCTCAAACTCTGAGTGAGTTGTAGTATATCCAATGTCACTGTATCAACAAAGGGACCATAGAAATTATAGCTCCTCCACAGCAGTCGGATAAATAGAGCACATTTTTTGGGACACCCTGTACAGTATATAATTCTTTTATGGCAGGTTGCTTGTTGGTTTTTCACCGATAAACTGGAATCTATTGAAAATAATGAAACAAGGAAGAAACTGTTGACAGAGCAAAGAGAATATGATGACATTATCATTTCGCCTGTCGGTCGTGGAATTCAATTTGGCTTGAGGCTTCTGCACTTAATGCGATGGGGCAAAGAGAATTATGATTTCAAATATATCTTGAGGATTGACGATGACATCATGTTATGTTTAGACCACCTTTTATGGGATCTGCCGAATTTTCCTCCCACAAAACTTCATTATGGATGGCTCTCCTGTTGGAAGAAAGACCTCATTTTCATTGATGATGCAACGACAATGTATTCATCAGACGTCGTTGATACATTCTTGTCGCAAAAGCCAGATGAAATCCTATGTCATCCTTTTGCAGACCAGCAAGTTATAATTTGGGAGAATGCACTTGGTCTGAATACATCACTGTATTATCTTGATAATGGTAGAATTCACCAAGCGCCTCCAGCCTCGCGCGTTGGTTGGTTGAAGCAGAAACAAGATCTATGTGATAACTATATTTCAATTCACGGAATATATCAAAACGAAATGCTAGACTTTTGGAAGAGACGTGGACAGGGAAAATACAACAAATTTACTAAGAAAACGGTCAAAGACTTTTGTCCATATGAGCCTATTGTAAATGATACTTTGTTCGCTCCTCTTTACCGTCACAAACCGAAACCATGTCATCTACAGTCACAGTGGAATTTAGCTGATTTCAAAACGTATCCAGGACGTGAGAACCACGGCAATGGGGTTCCCGTACCAAAAGCACTTGGAAATAGCTAGGAAATCCCCTTGGATTTTTCTGGGAAGTTTCTGGGAAAACTGAGAACCTTGCTTTCCGAGGATTCTTAGGATAAAAAACAGTTGGGCAAAAGAGCAACATTCCTAGGAAAGCTTGGTAAAATCTTCCAGGAGATATATGCTGGGGAATTACAATACAATGCTCTTCTTTGGATGCTTCTCATCCTGGAACATGGAAATGCATTTGCTGGTAAAAAGAGGGAGCATTTTCGCAAAGAGACCCGCTTCATTGCAGTACTTCAATTATTAGATCTTTCAAACACTGCGCACAATGTATATTTAGGAAACTTTCAAGGTCCATTTGCACTTTAAACCAATACATATATAGGTAAGTCCCGTTCAAAGTCTTCACTGCAGCGTTCTTCTAATTAAATTATTAACCAGTATCCCTTCCACCTGGAAATACAACAACAAAACAAATTGGTACGTACATGCGTTTTTGTGAGAAGCTTGGATCTGGTTAGTACTAAAAAAAGTCTTCTAATTTTGCATGAAAATTATATGTTTTGGTTCAAACAATTTCTGAATCTGTTTCTTATTCCTTTCCAAAATTAATTATGATTCAGTTTCTATTACTACTTTATGTATATTTTGGGTACTGGGGACGTGCCATCGGGAAGGGTATCGTTTTCACGATTTTGGTATAAGGAACGGTATCAATTTTCACGATTTTGGTATAAAGAACGGTATCCATTTTTGTAATTTTGGTATAAACAACAAATGGGCCATTTTTTTTTTTAATTGGTATAAAGTCGGGCATGCAGTTTCGAGAAATAGGTATAAGGTCGGGTATGCATTTTCGAAAAATATGTATAATTAACGGGTATGTTTTTTAAGCTTCGGTGGCACGTCCCCAACAAAAATCTGGTAAAGTACCCCCCCCCCCCCCCCCCCCCCCCCCCCCCCCCCCCCCCCCCCCCCCCCCCCCCCCCCCCCCCCCCCCCCCCCCCCCCCCCCCCCCCCCCCCCCCCCCCCCCCCCCCCCCCCCCCCCCCCCCCCCCCCCCCCCCCCCCCCCCCCCCCCCCCCCCCCCCCCCCCCCCCCCCCCCCCCCCCCCCCCCCCCCCCCCCCCCCCCCCCCCCCCCCCCCCCCCCCCCCCCCCCCCCCCCCCCCCCCCCCCCCCCCCCCCCCCCCCCCCCCCCCCCCCCCCCCCCCCCCCCCCCCCCCCCCCCCCCCCCCCCCCCCCCCCCCCCCCCCCCCCCCCCCCCCCCCCCCCCCCCCCCCCCCCCCCCCCCCCCCCCCCCCCCCCCCCCCCCCCCCCCCCCCCCCCCCCCCCCCCCCCCCCCCCCCCCCCCCCCCCCCCCCCCCCCCCCCCCCCCCCCCCCCCCCCCCCCCCCCCCCCCCCCCCCCCCCCCCCCCCCCCCCCCCCCCCCCCCCCCCCCCCCCCCCCCCCCCCCCCCCCCCCCCCCCCCCCCCCCCCCCCCCCCCCCCCCCCCCCCCCCCCCCCCCCCCCCCCCCCCCCCCCCCCCCCCCCCCCCCCCCCCCCCCCCCCCCCCCCCCCCCCCCCCCCCCCCCCCCCCCCCCCCCCCCCCCCCCCCCCCCCCCCCCCCCCCCCCCCCCCCCCCCCCCCCCCCCCCCCCCCCCCCCCCCCCCCCCCCCCCCCCCCCCCCCCCCCCCCCCCCCCCCCCCCCCCCCCCCCCCCCCCCCCCCCCCCCCCCCCCCCCCCCCCCCCCCCCCCCCCCCCCCCCCCCCCCCCCCCCCCCCCCCCCCCCCCCCCCCCCCCCCCCCCCCCCCCCCCCCCCCCCCCCCCCCCCCCCCCCCCCCCCCCCCCCCCCCCCCCCCCCCCCCCCCCCCCCCCCCCCCCCCCCCCCCCCCCCCCCCCCCCCCCCCCCCCCCCCCCCCCCCCCCCCCCCCCCCCCCCCCCCCCCCCCCCCCCCCCCCCCCCCCCCCCCCCCCCCCCCCCCCCCCCCCCCCCCCCCCCCCCCCCCCCCCCCCCCCCCCCCCCCCCCCCCCCCCCCCCCCCCCCCCCCCCCCCCCCCCCCCCCCCCCCCCCCCCCCCCCCCCCCCCCCCCCCCCCCCCCCCCCCCCCCCCCCCCCCCCCCCCCCCCCCCCCCCCCCCCCCCCCCCCCCCCCCCCCCCCCCCCCCCCCCCCCCCCCCCCCCCCCCCCCCCCCCCCCCCCCCCCCCCCCCCCCCCCCCCCCCCCCCCCCCCCCCCCCCCCCCCCCCCCCCCCCCCCCCCCCCCCCCCCCCCCCCCCNTGCAATACACAACAGGCTCTAAGTTTGAAGATGGGCAGCTCTGAATAGTCCTTAGGATGACCCCTGTGTTTGCCGAATCATAACTGAGGAGCATCCCACACCCTTTTAGCCATCAAAATGGCGATTTCTCGAATGTGGAAAACAACTTGCGCGAATTGTGCCAAAAAGCACTTCAAAAATATCTTTAAAACCAACTAATCACTAATTGCTTCATTACTGAGTTAATATGCAAATTAGTGATTCGAGCTTTTTCTGTTTGGCGATAAGCCATAGAATGCGTGGAGCAAACGCTTTGATTGTTTCATGCTGGAATTATATGAAACAAGGGCAATGCTTCAGATTCGATCCTCTGCGCCCATTTCTGTGTCCGATGAAATGGGCGGGGCGGGGCTGAAACACAGTAACTACCTTAAGGAAAAGCTAATATGCAATGAAATTTAGACCGGGATTTAGGCAAATTTTAGTTAACAGTTTGTTTTATTTCACACAACAGGCTCTAAGTTAGAAGTCGACCGCATTGACGCATCAGAAACCCTTCATACGCTAAAGTCCCGATTGCACGATCATAGGTCGGGACATACCTTGTAATCATTCTAGAAAGTATTAGTTTCGTTTCTCGTTTCGTTACGCCCCCGCAGAAGTTATAATGTTTTATTGAGCGCTGATGGACCACAGAATAGACTTGGAGCAAGTCTAGTAAGTATGGACTCAAAATGACTCAAATAATCAAGATGAAGTATATTAGATGCAATTTATTTATATTTTACACTTCTTAATTAGAACAATGACGTCATAAATGTGAATGACGTCATAGATATTAAATTTTGCTTATGTCTGCAAATGTGAAACAATTACATATCAAATGAAAGTACTCATCAAAAGCGATCGAATGGTGCATGTTTGAGATCATTCAGATAAGCGAAACAAAAACTATGGACGTTCTAAACTTTTTTTGTTGTTGACCACTCTCCAAATATGGTGTTACTGTGGTCACATGATCAAAGTCAGACAATGAAATGCACAAATTTTAGTTGCCTATCAGGTTTGACTAAAAGTCACCAAGGTTGGTTGTCATATCTTGTGTCGTTTTAGCGCAGTGTAGCAAAGTTTGGTAGGGGGGGGGGCAAAGACGCTCCCCCCAGTACCAATAGGGTTAACGGGATACCTGGTTTTGAAACATACTCCAAAAGAGGGATGATCATCGAAGTGAAGTTTTCCTGCGCCACCCTTTGAATAGGTTGCTTAAATCACTGACAAGCTCTACTATCATAACTGTAACGGGAAACGGTAGTATAACCTCGTTATCACACGTAGCCTCGTAATCACGTATATTTTAATGAATTAAGTTTTTTCCTTTCGTTTAGCACATGCGCACTTATTCCTTTAATTGTATAACACAACACCACTCCTATATGTACTCGTTTTACTTCGTACATAAAAATGCCTTGGTTGGATCTAAATTATTGTAGTTCATCATCTTCTGAGTTATAATACAGTCAAAATGTAACTCACGAGTTTTATTGTGATTTTACTCGCGCAAGCCAACTTCGTCGCTGACTATTATGGAGTGTTGTTTGAGTCTTTATTACATTTGACATTTCTTATCCTAAGTCCTACATTTCTATGATATAAGCAATATTTCAATAATAACTGTTCTATTTCGTATGGCCTAAATATTATTTTGTATGCCAACTTTCATTTCGTCTGGTGTCTTGAATTCAATATGACATTTTGCAAAATAGATGGCAACAAACAACGCAGCTTTAATGTGGCCTATTTATTTCGTATGGCCTATTGCGCAATACATTATTAAATCCCGACTTTGCATGGCCTGTTTTATTTCTTATTGTCTATTGCGCAATAGCTTCCTTTTGGCCTGCGCTCTTTGGTTTTGGCAGGATAACTCAAACCATGTTGACCAAAAGTCTATGGGCCTAAAATCAATTTCCTAACTTCAGTGTGGAAGATGTTGAAAAAATTCAAAACATGGTCGACGATCCAATTTAAGTGTTTTTCAACTTTCGAAACAAAGTCGGAATAGCGCATTTTCTCAGCTATCGATTGATGCCAAATTCGTTAAATTTAAACACAGGAGATTGGAGTGGCGCGCGATTAAACGCCAACTGACATCTAACTGGAGACAGACTTAAATGCGAATCAGGCTTGAGGCTTTAATGTGCACCAGGCTTCAGATCACAATTGAGCAAAGCCTGCGTTACAGACCATAACAAGGGGGAATTATGGTCTGTGTGATGGACTCACTTTTGTTGTCCCAACGACTTAAGCATAAATTAAACAAACAAAGAGCTAGACAAGCCAATATCATTCTTTGAATAACAGATTTCACAAGATCTCTGTGAAACTGGGACAACAAAAGTGAGTACATCACACAGACCAGAACTTTCCCTCGTTATGGTCTGTGACGCAGGCTAAATTGAGCATTGCTTTTTTACAGAACATTCCTGAAAACTTCTTTCATCCAAGTTTGAATAAAAGATCATACCACGGGCTTTAGGAAACTCTGAATTAAAAATTAGATTTTCCGATGATATATCGAGTATTTTATTTTATCGTTTTCAATCGTGATACATCGAGAAGGACGAGGAGCAAATCACTCGAAAAATCTCGTACACTTTCGTAAAAAATCCTAAGAAATCTTCAAAAATCTCAAAAAATCGTAAAAATCTCAAAAATCTTCATAAAATCGTAGAAATCAGTAAGAAAATCCTAAGAATCTTGGAAAATCTCAGAAATCCCAGAAATCTTCCCCAACAAATGATAGAAATTCTCAAAATAAATCTTTAGGCAATTCTTTGAAAATCTCAAAAAATTTTTAAGACCCCGTTTACACGAGAGAAAACTGGATCGATCCAGAACGGGATCGATCCAGTTTGGGATCGATCCCAAAATTTTGCAGGTGTTTACACGGGATCGATCCCAAATTATGTTGCGCTTACACGGGATCGATCCAGGCACATATCACTGATTCCCAGACTCCTTATGAAGAGTTGTGCATGCGTTGCTAGGGTGATCGAAAGATGCCATTCTGAAAACGCCTCGATTTCGTTTTTCGTTTTGCATCTGTGCCAGTTTGGGATCGATCCAGCCGTTTACACGAGGCTCTGACGGGATCGATCCCAAACTGGATCGGTCTGGTAAACGATCCCAAACTAGCACGGATAGCGGATCGATCCCGTGTAAACGCAAGACCGATCCGTACCAGTTTGGGATCGATCCCGCTCTGGATCGATCCAGTTTTCTCTCGTGTAAACGGGGTCTAAATCCTCACAAATCTTGCAAAATCTTGAAAAATCTTGCAAGATCTTGCCAAATCCCCAAAATCTTTGAACATCTCGATAAATTTTGAGATCTCAAAATCTCTAGAGGACTTATAAAACTTAAAAAATCTTTCGCTATTTTTGGAATGATTTGCCCCTCGGAGAAGGAAGCGCGTGGCAGAGTGACGTGACCTACAATCCTGGACAAAAGGTTAGGAGACTGGCATCGTTTTTAACTGTTGAATTTTATTGTGAATAATAATGGGGATTATAACTTTGAAACCCCCCCCCCCCCGTTCAATGTTGCTTTACAATGATTCCCAAATGTATGTTGGTGTTATTTGAAGTGTTCCAACCTCTAACACACTCATTTAGGGGG
>REGM01000268.1:43412-56042 GCA_004194415.1 Aurelia aurita | reverse complement strand
CCCCCCCCCCCCCGTTGTCAATGTTGCTTGACAATGATTCCCGAATGCATGTTGGTGATAATTGAAGTGTTCCAACCTCTAACAACATTGATTAGGGGGGAGGGGGGACTTTGAACTTGGGAGAGGGTCAAATCGGTCTGCAGTCTCATAACTTTTGTCCAGGACTGCAGAGCCATCATGCCACTCAAACGGACTCTAAAAGGTCGCCTCGCCCGCGATGTATTTTCTTCTTTTTTATTTCCTCGAAATAAAAAAGAAGAAAATACTCTATGTATCATCGGAAAATCTAATTTTTAATTCAGAGTTTCCAAAAGCCCGTGATCATACAGTATAGTAGCCCTTTTTGCACGCTAAATGATGATTAATCAGACCGTGAACTGAGAATTGTTCACGAGTTGAGTGAAAAGACTGTATGCCTTTCTTCATTCAAACATAGATAGAAGTTTTTTAGGGACGTTTTGTAATAGACAATGCTCCTTTGTGATCTAAAAGACAGCTCAAAAGGGAACCTCGAGAACTGTTTCCACTGGGACTCGGCTGACATGGGACACGAGAAAAAAATTAGCGCTGTGGTTAATGAACCAAGTTGCTCGCTTGAAGAGACAGTACGCTGTTGCCGCTTCAGAATAAATTCGTCCAAATACTTTATTAACAAGAAAATTAATGAACAAGAATAGTGTTTTATTGGTTTACATTTGTTATTTGCATATTATTTTTACATTTAATGCATGTGGATTCTTCACCGACGTATAAATTCATATATCGAGCGAGGCTGCCAAATTTGTGGGAAGAAATGGCAAAACAACCCGCCTTTAAATTGACTCCAAACATTTACTCTTTCGAAAGACAAGTTCACGAAGGAGATAGTTGCTAAGTTCGTGGTAAAGAAGTCTATCGCTGGAGAAAAAAATTGGCATGAGAATAAAGGTTTGTTCTACGTAAATAAGGATATTTTGCAGATTCCGGTTAATGGCTTTGCGTTGTTGATAACAGAAAAATGTTCCGTGTTGAACCGCGAGGTTCGTGAAATCAATAGAAACTGATGAATTTTACCATTACCTAGCTTAATTATGTTTCGCAGCTCCCTGAAAATCTCACACTGTTGCCTATAGTTTTGTAGAGGAGGCTCGCCCTAATTCGACCACCAATGGATTCCGACCCGTGGAACTGCCTGACCTGAAAGTTTGAAAACTGAAGGAGTTTGGGCCTAGTCTCTCCAAAAAACACGCGAAAGTAGTTTGCTGATGTCACCTCTTTGATATGTTTTCGTTTTGACTGTTTTGTGTTGCTCACAAGAGTTACAATAATGTTTGGAAGTTGACCTACCTGCAACGAAGGTGTAAGTACAGTTCAATTTTCTTTTGATGTTTCCACACACCATATCTATTTTGAGTCATTTCTCGATATGTCTTTCGGTTAAAATGCAATAGGCTTCAGGACTGTTTCCTCAAACTATTGTGGTTGCATATCCAAAAGAAAGTTCAAGAATCGCACGCAAAATGTCAGACCCAGGGCTTATTTTCGAAGAGCACTACAACTGACTTCATGGCGCCCCTTTCTGTCCACCTGTGAAACTCTGTGAGTTCTCTAGGCTATTGATGCATTATGTGGTTGGAGGTGACTGAGGTCAAGGATGAGACGGTTAAAAGCGGGAGTGAAATTAGCATTATTTAGAAATCATTTTCGATGAAATTAGAATTTGTTATGTTACTTCTGGGGAAAGAACAAATATTTTGGTGAATTAACAAAGGGTTTGAAAAGTTTTTAATGTATGAAAAGTATTATTTCTGCAGCGGTCAAAACCGGGCGATAGGGCCTAAGTTAGGCGTTCCAGACCTCTCCATATTCGTGGGGTTCCAGCATGACAACAAGCAAACGGATGATGCAGATCTCACTGTGAGGTTTGTAGCATGAGTTAAGGAGCCTGTTCAAGGTAAATTTCTCTCCAAAATGTTTTTTAGTTAGCGGCAAATCTTCGTTTAATGAAAAGTGGTCGAATTAGGGCGAGCCTCCTCTAGTAGATATTTATTCCGGGGTTGTTTTGAAAGGGCGCTCCTGCTGCAGATTGCAGATAGCGTTCAGTGATTTCAGATAAATTTTCTGAAAACTTCCAAATCATAAGGAACTAATGAATTTCACCAGCATGGGTGTAGGGGATGTGCAGCGTTTAGGGAGGATTAATATGAATCTTGCCCCAATGCGATGGATTGATTGAGATAAAACTGCCCGAATGGAGCCTGAAATACGATAAATTTTGCCAGCCCCTTTGCCTCCTACGCCTATGTTCACCAGTAGCTAGCTTAGTTAAGTTTTGGACCTCTGTGAAAACATAATGTAGTTGATGTTATGTTACTGTAACATACCATACAGGAGGAGTCGATAAAGACAATCCCCGTTTGAAAGGCCACTGCTCCCTGTATATCAAGACAATAATGGTGACAAATATATATTATAATGGTGGACATGTTCAAATCGATTTTGAAATTTACCTGACTAAAATAAGCCCATCCGTTCTAAAATTATGGGAGATTTTCTGAAGAAAGTTCCTCTAAGAAACCTTCAAAACAGGCCTAAAATCACGACCAAATTTCACTAATATTGCTTCCTTACTTCAACACGTTTTAGCACGTGTTATCCTCTTGGGAGAATAAAATCGTCCGGAATATTTTTGTTATGCTTCCGAAGGAATAACACGTGCTAAAGCATGTCAACGTCATTGCTGTAAGGCAGAAATATTGGGAAAATTTGATCGTGATTTTAGGCCTGTTTTGAAGGTTTCTTAAAGGGATTTTCTCCAGAAAATCCCTCATAATCTCAGAACGGAATGGCCGAATTCAGTCAGGTAAATTTTAAAATCGATTTGAACATGTCCACCATTAAAAATATATATTTGCCAATGTTATTTCCTTGATATCCAGGGAGCAGTGGCCTTCCAAACCAAGATTGCTCTTTTTTTTACTCACCCGGTAGAAAGCAATAGATGTCATCAGGACTGTCATTCAGGCTTTTCTCGTCTGGTTTGCTAGCAAATTTGATCAAGGATTTTAGGCCTGTTTTGAAGGATTTCGAGTCGATGCAAATTTTATAAAATTGCTTCTAATGACGATAAGATGGATTTTGACAAATCAAATTGTTATATCTAAGTTGCTATGTGTTGTCCCCTCTGAACAATAAATAATTATATATGCGCATAAATTATATTTAACCTCATTTTCAGTATACACGTGTTGTTAGTTAGGCCATTCTGATTGTGTGCATGCTGAAGATCGATGTCTTCAGTTTTCTTATTTGTTTGATATCTGGCCTATTACACTGGTGACAGGAGCGGGATACGAACCCGCGTCACCGAAGTAACTTACATATGTTGGCTACACAGATATTATCAGTTTATACTCAGGGGCGTCGTGGCCGGGGGGCAGGGGGGGCCATGGCCCCCCCTATTTTCAAAATCATCGGATTTTCGGAAATATGAGTGCTTCGTCGGAAAATTCTCGGATTTTTTTTGTCTGTTAAAACAAAGGGGGTGAAATGCATTTTTTAGTCTTAACGTGCTCTGGAATTTGTAAATTGAACTAAATTCGGATATCATTTACTTCAAAAGGCAGAATATCTTTATTTGTTTATAGAAATCAAAAGTGATCAGGTCCCAACTTCTGTGAAAAGATGGTCCTCGAGATTTTTCCAAAAATGAGGAGAAAGTAGCTGGATATAGGTAGGGTGTGTAAGAATTTTTCCAAGAATTGCAGGAAGGTGACCGGGATATTCATTCTAAGCCAAAGTAAAGGCTGGTATTTTTAAAAAATTTCCAGACGTACTATCACAGAATTTTCAAAGCTTCCATTTCGGGACATGCAAACACTGGATTACGAGAAGCGTTCTAGGAAAAAGTATAAGGTCTTTGCGCAAAAAATTTCCCAAAGATGGTGATTCATAGAAAACTGTTAAAAAATTGTCAAAGTTTCCAATTGCATTGGTAAAGATGGGATGGAGAAAGGGATTCTAAGCCAAAGAAAATTTTGTTTACTCAAAAATTTTCCTGGGGATGGATGCTGACTGTTAAAAATATTTCACAAAATGGTCAAAGTTCTATGTTGATACCGGCAAACATGGGGTCGAGAGAAGCGTTCTAAGCCAAAGTAAAGGGCGTGTCCTCAAAAAATTTTCTGGGGGCTTAGCCCCCAGACCACTTCGTTTGATTACCCCCCAGTTAATTTACTTTAATTGGATAAATCAACAGTTCTAGTTCTTTAAACTCGAAGGCTTCTGTGGTTTCTCTCTAATTTTGATGATGAACCATCCTCCATCCATCTTAAATGTCTCAAGTCATCTCACATAAAGTCAAATGACAAACATATCCAGTATCTCATGAACCAAGAAAAGCATTATTAAACTTTTGACTTTTTCGGAAAATCTTGGAGCTTGGCCCCCCCTAATCTACAGCTGCCACGACGCCCCTGTTTATACTAGGAATCTGATAAATGGTTTGCGAGTTACAGACTTTCAAACGTCTAAATGTTTTCTGACTCAGCTGGTATCTATAGTCCGGACTTTTTTTAAGCCATATTAATTGGTCCAAGATTAACAACATAAACACACCTCAATGTTTGAGTGCTGCGGTTTGTGACTATCAAAAAATATAAATCAATCACACTTCTTCGATTGCGATTCGCAGGATGCTTCAAAACAAGGTAGCTCTTTAAATTACACAGTTCAACAAACTCAAAGCAATATCTCTATAGACTGCCTACCTGAGTCCCTTGTTTCCCTGTGCTCATTGACTTAATGATGTCGCTTCGGTCAACATAGATTCATTATATTACTCTGTAAAATAATTTAGGCCCTCACACACACGAAATTATGGTGGTAATCAGCTCACAAGATTCCACGAATTCCAATGTGATTCAAGCTTCAGTTGACAGTGTGAACTTTACACTACTTACGTATGCTAAGTTTTCGTCATTAACTGTGTGCCGAAGGGGATATTTTGCTGCATTTCGTTTCTAGGAAGGTGATAGCTGAGAATGGGCCTAACCAGGGTCATCTTTTTAACTGTTTTATTATGAGTACTTGTTGAGAAAATTTACCGCGGGGATACAAGGGACTCACGTAATCAGTCTAATATCTCTAAACTGAAATCGCCCTGGAAATTGTCAAGATCAGTAAAAATCAAATATAGGTGTTTTTCCAGTAATCTTCTCGCCCTGGATACTTTTTGTAAGCAGCTAAGTTCCATTGTTGCTGTAAATGACATGGTTTCGGTTTGTGACGGTAAAGAGGATCAAGCCCCTTATCATTAAAAATAGGCTCATATTGACAAAAGTCTTTGATTGTCTTCTTAGTAAATTTGGTGTATTTTCCCTGTCCACGTCTCTTCCAAAAGTCCAGCATTTCGCTTCTATATATTCCGTGAATTGAAATATAGTTATCACATAAATCTTGTTTCTGTTTCAAACTCTTAACATGCGAGGCTGGAGGCTGTTGGTGAATTCGGTCATTATCGAGATAATACAGTGATGTATTCAGACCAAGTGCATTCTCCCAAATCATAACTTGCTGGTCTGCAAAAGGATGGCATAGAATTTCATCTGGCTTTTGCGACAAGAATGTATCAACGACGTCTGATGAATACATTGTCGTTGCATCATCAATGAAGATAAGGTCTTTCATGTAGCAGGCGAGCCATCCATAATGAAGTTTTGTTAAGGGAAAATTCGGCAGATCCCATAAAAGGTGATCTAAACATAACATGATGTCATCGTCAATCCTCAAGATATATTTGAAATCATAATTCTCTTTGCCCCATCGCATTAAGTGCAGAAGCCTCAAGCCAAATTGAATTCCACGACCGACAGGCGAAATGATAATGTCATCATATTCTCTTTGCTCTGTCAACAGTGTCTTTCTTGTTTCCTTATTTTCAATAGATTCCAGTTTATCGGTGAAAAACCAACAAGCAACCTGCAATAAATGAATCATATACTGTAAATAATAAAGAATGAGCGGTAAGATGAAACTAAAGTCTGTTTCAAATTAGATGTACATGAAAATTTCCGCAAATAAAACAATTGAAGTGTTTTTCATGAGTAATTTTGCGTTATCGCATATCTCATGTGACATCAAATTTAAGACAGACCTTAGGTTTTCCATTGGAGTCTTCAGCAAAAATAATTTGACATCATCTAATTTCTAAATCGTAAAAATGAAGAATGAAAAATTTGTCTTTGATACCATATCGTAGACATTCACAAACTATGGTTTTCTTGAAAATTATTTCATGTTTCCTCAAAAAGACTAGAAATTACTCTTGTTTTAATATTTCAAACTTTTCTTGAATTCTTAAAAAAAAACAGAAAAACCCTCAAATTCTGAAAATATTGAAGATTTCACAACTAAGGAGGCAAAAGATTTTTTTTGTTAACAAAAAGGGTTGAATTGTGAAGGAGAAGGATGAGCTCAAGATCGACGCTCATTTGAGACCTCTTCCCTGGAGTCGAGTCCCCTCAGTCGAAAATGACGTCAGGGAACCAGACTGCAAATATAAACGAATCGATGTGTATGCTGGAGGAACACTCGTTGTTTTGTTCTCAATGCAGTCTTCGTCTCATGTCAGTCTTGGCAAATTAAGCTCTTACTTCAAATAAAAAAGCTTGCATTGATAATTATAAAAGAATTAAACGTAGAATTTCAGCCAGGGTGAGTCTATAAAAACAATGCCCTTTTGAAATGCCACTGCTCACTGGATATCACGGCAATACTACTGGCAAATATATTATTTAATAGTGGATATGTTCAAATATATTTTAAAATTTACCAGACTGAAATCGGCCACTCCATTCTGAAATTATGAGGGATTTTCTCAAGAAAGCCCCTCCAAGAAACCTTCAAAACAGCCCTAAAATCACGATCAAATTTTCCTAATATTTCTGCCTTACAACAATGAATTCAAAACGTTTTAGCACGTGTTAGCCACTTGGGAGGACGAAATAGCCCGGAATAATAATGTGCTAAAGCATCTGTAAGGCAGAAATATTGGGGAATTTCTATCGTAATTCTAAGCAGTTTTTGAAGGTTTCTTGAAAGGGCTTTATCGAGAAAATCCTTCATAATTTCACAACGGAGTGGCCGATTTCATTCGAACATGTCCATTATTAAATAATGCATTTGCCGATATTATTGCATTGATATCCAGGGATTAGTGGCTTTTTAAATGGGCATTGTCTTTATTGACTTACCCGGAAGATAATTTTCTTTGCTGAGTCGCATATTTTTCTAAAGGAAACCTTTCCAAAGTAGACTTGCTCAAAGTCTCGTTCGTTATCTTATTCGGGCCTACTCGGTCAGCAGTGAGCTGCGGAGGTCAGTGAGCTGCGGAGGTGGAGCGAGCGGAACGGGCAGCGAATGAGACTTGTAAATGTTGGACCCTCATGAATATTAATGAGATTTTTAATTGCTAGCGGTCACTGACCGCCGCGGTAGCTTTTGAAGTTAAATCTAGCCAATCAAAGATGCCAGAAGACAAAAGTAAATCAATCTTGAGAGAGAGGCAATTTTAGACAGGGGGATAGGATAATGAGCAATTAATTCTTTATAATGAGCAATTAATTCTCTTTCAACTTAAACTAATCTACGTCATTCCTTGAATAGTAATTTATATTTTAATTGAATAGCAGGATGTTGTAATTTCAAGAAGAACGCTTTGGCGACAATGGTTGTCTAATGTAACCCCCCGACTCATTTGGCCAATTAAACAGCCTCGGTTATATTAAGAATCTCATTAATATTCATGAGCGTCCAACATTTACAAGTCTCTTTCGCTGCCCGTTCCGCTCGCTTCGCTCGCTCCACTTTCGCAGCTCACTGTTGACCGAGTAGGCCCGAATAAGAGAACGAACGAGACTTGGAGCAAGTCTAAGATTTGAACTGCTCCAGCCGTCAGATCTGAAGTTCCAACGCCTTAACCACTACACCAGCTAGCCTTGCTAACGTCGAGGTAAAAAGGATAATGTCTGTTTATGGTTGCTTGCATTCAAGTATGGAATATCAATACCACCTCTAATTGACTCATTGTTGCTGAAAACAGTAATGACGTCAATGTTAACATTGACGGGCTTTCTCTAGACTTGCCCCAAGTCTATTCCATGAAGTCCTTCCGACCGATCCCTTTCCCATAGTTCCCGGATCCGCCATTCCGTTTCAAAGTGGAAAGAGAGAGAGGAATAGACTTGTATAATCTGTTGCTTATGAATTATTAATGAGATAGAAGCGTCATAATTGCACAAAAGGCTTATCTCTTGGTATCTGAGGCAGAAAATTGTAAGGGGGTTACCTGATGCCTCTCTTTATTTCCAATTCAATAGTTTAGATAACGATCTGTGTTTAGTCTCTTTCCGTTGTCGTAAATATCCTGGACTTTTGTAAATATCCTGGACTTTTGGACTTTTGTTTTACGCATAATTTTAACTACCCACTTACATATCATCGTTACTGTTATTATCATCGCTATAATTGTTAGTAAAATAGAAATTATTAGTAGAAAAGTAGAAGCTTAGACCATGTATCTATAGATATTGTGTCTCAAAATAAAAAAAAATAAAAAATTATAGAAGACATACCCCCGCATTTCGAGCACAATCACTCGCATGAGCCGTATCTCATTAATAATTCATAAGCAACGGATTATACAAGTCTATTCCTCTCTCTCTTTCCACTTTGTAACGGAATGGCGGATCCGGGAACTATGGGAAAGGGATCGGTCGGAAGAACTTCATGGAATAGACTTGGGGCAAGTCTAGGCTTTCTCGGAATCTGATTGCAAGAACATACAGAGTTGAGGGCAATAGGACACCTTGTACGTCTAAGAAGTAACCCCGTAGATTTTCCGTCGTACCTCAGGAACATTGGAAGAGAGTTTGAATGCTGCCTTTTCAGATATGTACTTTGATTTTAGCTAGAAACTAACTTCCCCATACTTTTTCATTGACATTTTTTACAGCTTTTGAAGGTTTAAATAACGTCCTCAAAGAACATTTTCAAGACTTGTCAAGTCAGGTTATGAACTTTTTCTTGAAGGTTTCATTTTTTATAAAAGTTCTTCTTGTTTTTAGAAGCAATTGTAGTTTTTGAAAGCTGAAAAACATTGTTATGTAATGAGATTTTCTAAAAATGATATATCTCCTACGACCTTCTTTGTCTGATACTTAAACGTTATGCCAGGTCCGTGAGTCCCCCCAGAGGGTCCTTTGATTCTTTCTGTATGCTTCTACAGGGTCATGCATCTGAAACAAGCCATACTAATATATCCAAACTATATTTCCTTTGAAAAAAATTCGCAACAGAAGGTTTTAAAAAAGATTATTCGTACCACTCCAACACAGGTATTTGGTATTCATGACCCTAAAGGATTAGCCGCTCTCACACAGTTTCGCGTTGGGTTAAATGTACTTAATTTTCACAAATTTAGGCACAGTTTTAGCGATACATTAAACCCAATGTATCCTATATATGACGGGGTTGAGGACACGGAACACTTATAATGCTGCACTGCCACTCTTATAATCTGCGAAATAATAATGAGACATAATTTCCTCAACCACATTTTTTATTTATATATTCGCATAAAAGTTTACAGAAACATACGATACCACAAGGAGCATGGAAATACATAGCAACCCTGTGGCAATTTACAATTAACACAGAAACTTGGCTAACAACACGGTTTTACAACTAAACGAAAAAGAAAACATTACAGGAGAGAAGAAATTCTACAAGCTATCATTACCAATTTAGTCGAAACGTTTGGAGGCCTTGATATATTCTAGCGTTGCTGTAAGAATGTTTGCATTTGAATCAAACGATAACTGTTCATGGCCATAGAGGATGATTTTGAGCAACTCTTCATTTAAAAGATTTATTAAACCATGAGGCAACAATATCGCATTTACTCGGTTGAGAAGATCGCACCTATTTGCGTCATAAGTATGGCAGAGCAGGAAATAGTGTTCCGTTTCCTCGACACCATCATACAAGCAACTTTGCTTTCATACGGTTTGTCGCAGGGGTCATCCTAAGGCCTTCCATTTTGCAGAATGGGCAGTTCTGACTCAATTATGGGCAGTTCTAAACCCATTTTAAACCAATCTGAATAGTGGATACCAAAAATTTTCTGCTCGCTGCGCTCGCAGTTCCACAAAGTTTTGCCTTTGCTATCGAGTGGGCTTCTTTGAATTCATTGTATAATTTATATAGCAGATGGCTTGGGGGAAGTGTTGGAAAATTTTAGTAAGCGCCTTATTCTTATTTATGAAAAATGGCCAGGTCTACATTTATCTTGGGATGACCCCTGGTTTGTCGAACCTTTCCAATGAGGAATTAGTTCAATAATTTTGTATAGTGATGTAAGGTTAAATTTTGAATCAAATAAAACAATCATTGAAGCAACCCTAGAGTTCATCGAATCATCAAAGAGAGTTTCTTAAATCATTTCTGTGAAATTCCCACCCCTCCTCCCACCTCTGTATTATTCTCTTTGTTGTCGTAGGTTGTAGTTTATACGATAATCTGTTAGTGGATTATTTTCATGTAAATGTATATATATAAAACAACATAAGGTTACTCTCATCGGCAAAGCCTTGTCCTACTAAGATTACTGTTAAGATTTTTTTATCAAAACACAGAAAAGATAAAAATAAATGAGGATAAAGAAGTCTCTGAATGAATGAAAGAAAAACAATAAAGTTAACAAAGGAAAGTCTCTTAAGGTTACAGTAAACGTTTGTAGGCCGACAAAGCCAATTTTCGGATTGCTCCAAATATCAGAAGCCCACATTTTAAGAAACACAAAGATACCATCTTTGGAAGTTACAGAAATGCTGAAAAAGCAGAATTCTTGATCGAAGGAAGTATACTACAACTTCTCAAGCAAAGTTTTTCTGTGAGGTTTAAATTCTAATCCTAGCTTTAACCACATTATATGTATCGATTCCTTTGTTTAAATGCATCAATTGCTTTTTAAGCCCGAATTGCTTGACCCGGATTACGTTGTGGCTTATTTTATCTTGATGTTTACATTTGAAGTGGCATCAGTAAAATTTCCTTTTTCCAGGACTTACAAATCCACTAGGTACAGGTACGAAAAAGCTATTTTGTACCCAAGGAACCAATCAAATGGCTCCACATTTGCACATTACCAGAGCAGGCTTCAGGGAAGCAAATATTGTCTCAGAATCTTGGTATGTCCTCTGGTCCGCTTTTTATTGCCCACAACTGTGGGAGGTCAGTGAAGTTATTTGCAAATTTATAACAGCGTGTATTTTAAAGGGAAGGAGGAATTTAAAGAATCTGAGACTCGTTTTGGTAGCTTAGGATATGCGCTTCCTGTTGATATAAGTTGATTTGGTTACGTTAAACGCAAGGGTATAAAATAGCTTTTGAAGGAGGTATGCATCATTTTACAATCTTTGCCAATTATTTTGATATGATTAGAATCCCTACATTCTTACGCATCGAATGATGTATTGTTTAACTAGATTCAGCTAATAGTTTGTCTTTTAGAGAGAGAAAACCCGATCTTGTGCTACAAACGTTTACCGTAACCTTAATGTGTGTTTTTCCCAAGAAGGTTGCTCGTATTTTGTTTACAAGAAACCGCTTATAAGAAACTCAACTCTCAGATCGCCACAAAATTAAGAAACGCCAGTCCTGGGAGAAAATAACTCAAGAAACTATTTATTTCAGTAATGGACATTCTTAGCATATTTTTACTTTATTTTCACTTGTTTCCTGTATCGTATTACTCGAAAGGTACTTGAATAATTTCTAAACATTGGAGAGGCTTCAAAAACTTCGTTTTGGAATGTTCACGAGGGCACATGAATATGGAACTCGTAAGAAACTCCTAAGAACTCTTAAGAACTATAAATAATCAAAATCTGATAATTTTAAGAAACTTTTAGTACTGGCTCAAATTCTTATTTTCTTATTAGCAAAATACGTGCACTCGTCCTAAAAAGATGTTCCTGTCGCAATCACTATTAAAGACGTTGATCAACAAACGAAAAATAATTAACAGAGCAAATAAAACTCCCAGATGAATCAAGGAATAGTAAATAATACTGGAACTTAATTGGCAGAAAGAAGTTCTGGCAGCAGTCAAAGGCAGACACATATTTTGAAACTATGCTTACGGAAGTACAATTATTTTTAAGTGTAGGATGGTGCTGGGTTTACCGCAATAAAATACGAATAGGGTAGGGACGATAAAGAAAGAATTATCATTACATAGACAAGGGGTGTATCATAGTCCCCAGTTGATCGTGCTTGGGATTTACACGCGTTTTTTTATTTATTTTCCTGCAATCCTGGTCCTGGAAATCTTGAGAACACACAATTTCAAAACATTTTTCTAGACTCACGATCGCTGACAATTCTTTTCAGCAATGCTGGCGATGGTGACAATAAAATGGGAACCAGGTTTAGATGGTAGATATGAAGGCAGAGGGGTGCTTAGTCATGTTGTTTCAAGATTTAGTCTTCCTTCAAAGAGGACCCCGAAACAATAACAAACGTATTGATGGAAAAGAGCAAATCAAAAGTGAAACAAGATAATAAGCACAGAGCACGGGGGGGGGGGGG
>REGM01000268.1:0-35009 GCA_004194415.1 Aurelia aurita | reverse complement strand
GACCTAAGCTCTTGTCGCTAGCCCCGATCAAATCTGTAGCGTTTTTTTTGGACACCCGGTAGAATAATGTTCAAGGAAAACTTAAGTTATGAATGTCTACAATATGGTGGTACTTAGGGTAACAATATGGTATCAAGCAAAAGTCTTTCACTCTTATAGTTTACGATTTAGAATTTGATGACGTCGCATCCTCAAATGAGTTGAAATTTAAACTACGATGTAATTTCGAAATTATTTTATGATTTCTGAAAAGTCCAACGGTAGAATTATAGTGAAGTTGCTAAACTTTCTTGCAAGTCATTCAATTCAAAGAAATAGGTCACAGAATTTTACACCGACCTTTTTACGCCAATTTAAAGATTTGGAACCGATGCTATAAATACGTCAAAGTGATTCTATTTCCCTTCGAATTAAATTTTGCAGCAGCCAATGTTCATTCGGACCTTCTTTTTCTTTCACTAGGAAGAAAAACCAGATGATGTTCTTGGTAGCGATTTCCTCGATGCAATGAAAGGACTTGGACTTGATAACTCTGATGCCAATCCAGAAAATTTTATCTCTATGATGCAAGGAATGATGACAAATCTATTATCAAAAGACATTCTTTATCCATCACTCAAAGAAATTCAATTAAAGGTAAGTTAGCGTAAATGTTTTAGATAGATAGTTTTGTACCTAGTGACTCGAACAAAATTCTCTTGCTTGAAATATTATGCAAAAAAGCATCATGACAAATCTATTATCAAAAGATATTATTTATCCATCACTCAAAGAAGTCCAGTTAAGGGTGAGTTAGCCTAAATGTTTTAAATTGATAGTTTTGTACCTAGTGTAGTGACTCGAACAAAATTCCCTTGCTTGAAATATCATGCAAAAAAGCATGATGGCAAATATACTATCAAAAGATATTCTTTATTCATCACTCAAAGAAGTCCAGTTAAGGGTGAGTTAGCCTAAATGTTTTAAATTGATAGTTTTGTACCTAGTGACTCGAACAAAATTCCCTTGCTTGAAATATCATGCAAAGCATGATGACAAATCTACTATCAAAAGATATTATTTATCCATTACTCAAAGAAGTCCAGTTAAGGGTGAGTTAGCAGAAACGTTTTAAATGGATATTTTTTTACCTAGTGACTCGAACAAAATTCCCTTGCTTCTGAAACGTTTTAAATTGATAGTTTTGTACCTAGTGTAGTGACTCGAACAAAATTCCCTTGCTTGAAATATCATGCAAAAGAGCATGATGACAAATCTGCTATCAAAAGATATTATTTATCCATCACTCAAAGAAGTCCAGTTAAGGGTGAGTCAGCCTAAATGTTTTAAATGGATAGTTTTGTACCTAGTGTAGTGACGCGAACAAAATTCCCTTGCTTGAAATATCATGCAAAAGAGCATGATGACAAATCTGCTATGAAAAGATATTATTTATCCGTCACTCAAAGAAGTCCAGTTAAGGGTGAGTTAGCAGAAACGTTTTAAATTGGTTGTTTTTTTTCCTAATGACTCGAACAAAATTCCCTTGCTTGAAATATCATGCAAAAAAGCATGATGACAAATCTACTATCAAAAGATATTATTTATCCATTACTCAAAGAAGTCCAGTTAAGGGTGAGTTAGCCTAAATGTTTTAAATGGATAGTTTTTTACCTAATGACTCGAACAAAATTCCCTTGCTTGAAATATCATGCAAAAGAGCATAATGACAAATCTATTATCAAAAGATATTATTTATCCATTGTTCAAAGAAGTCCAGTTAAGGGTGAGTTAGCAGAAACGTTTTACATTGATAGTTTTGTACCTAATGACTCGAACAAAATCCTGTTGCTTAAAACATCATACAAAGCAGGATGCCAAATCTATTATCAAAAGACATTCTTTATCCATCACCTTAGGAAATTCAGTTGAGGGTAAGTTAACATAAAAGTTTTGTGTAGATAGATGGTCTTACACCTGGCGAATCGAACATAATCCTCTTGCTGAAAATATTATTTTTATTGAAAATTATAATGAAATTAAAAACAAATGGTGAAAAATCTGTTGTCAAAAGATATTCCTTACCCATCACTCAAAGAAATCCAGTTCACGGTAGGTAAATGCTTGGTTGATGAATAGATAGCCCTTAGATGGTGATTAAATCCAACTTTCCTTGGTTAATTGTACNCCAAATCTATTATCAAAAGACATTCTTTATCCATCACCTTAGGAAATTCAGTTGAGGGTAAGTTAACATAAAAGTTTTGTGTAGATAGATGGTCTTACACCTGGCGAATCGAACATAATCCTCTTGCTGAAAATATTATTTTTATTGAAAATTATAATGAAATTAAAAACAAATGGTGAAAAATCTGTTGTCAAAAGATATTCCTTACCCATCACTCAAAGAAATCCAGTTCACGGTAGGTAAATGCTTGGTTGATGAATAGATAGCCCTTAGATGGTGATTAAATCCAACTTTCCTTGGTTAATTGTACAGCATCCTCAAAATTATTTGCTTTGCATTCATCAAAAGTGTCCCATATAAAGCAAAAAGATTCCAGCGGGGGAGTCAGAAAAAGTGTAGGGCATTTGCCAATTTACTTTGCAAATTCGTTTCTTTGAAACTTCATTGCATAGCAAAAAGGCTAGCTTAGATATGAAAATTTATTTGGTCGAAATTGATCTTTCCGCTCCATAATTACGAGCGATTTTAGGAAGATTGTGTTTGGCAAGATTCCTAAAACAGGTCTTCAATTACATTCATATTCAAGCACGTGTGAACTTCTAAACAACGACAAGCATACTGTTTCTCTACCAAAAATTGAAGAAGGCATGGATTATGTTAAATCACATATGGAAAAATTATTCTTATTCATTGTGTATCGATATGGGGATTATTCTTTCAGTTGTCATTGCTAGGAAGGAGAAAGTTCTTATAGAAACGATACCCTTTCGCCATAATAGCTATATCACCAAATCTAAATGAATTTGGAAAGAAATGACAGATGTTAACAAACTAAATTTCTATTGCTAATTTAACAGAACTCCCTATGCTTTTTCTGACTCACCCGGTATGTCTCTATAAAGTGTTTTTCTTATTTTGATTATCTTAAAAAGGACGTTAGTTAATCCCCTTGCATCAAGCAAAAATTGTTCGGTTGACATGATGTTTTAGAAAAATGATTAATATTTAGAAGCTGCGGTTCTTAGTACTAGAATTATGACCTGAATCGTTGTTTTTGCTCCAAAATTTATTGAATTGAATTTACCTATTCGCTCAAACTGCGACTCGTAACTTGACTGAAACCAGGACAAATGGCCCCAACTTTTTGGGACGGCGACCTTTCTCGGCAACATGTTTGGATAAAAGCTGTAAACAAGTTATTCTCAAGTATTTTGTAGAGTAGTCTCAGAGTTGTGTTGAAGAAATATGTTTTGTATTCACCCGCATTTTTGCTTTAATGCTCAAATAGAATGGAGGATGTGGGCATTATCAATGCTATCAAAGACAAACCTAACTTAAAGTTTAAAGATTTTCAGGGAGTTTTTGTCTCGAGATTTTTAGGAATCATTGCTTGTGCCCCAACTGGTGCTTGGAAAACGTTTTGCTTCGCATTCTTTGCAACGCTTTCAAAATTCACAGAATTAGTGTTACTGGTTTTTGACCAGTTTGTCGACGAGTCTTTGTTGAACGGTGGTGGGTGATGTTGTTGTAGTCGTACAGCGAAGCAAAGGGCTCTTGTCATAAGTCTACCCTACTACAGTCCTGATTTTCTTTACAGTTTCCACCTATCAATTCAATCATAATTTTTCAATGACAGTATCCATCATGGTTAGAAGAACATCGATCAAGTTTATCAGATGATGATTTTAGCCGATTCACCCGACAGCAGGAACTCGTTTCGAGGATATGCATTCAATTCGAAAGTGAGGCTGTTGAGGATTCTGAAGAAACTAAAAAGCAACGAGTTGAAAATATCATGGAATTAATGCAAAAGGTATGTTTGACTTATTCTAGCAAACTTGATCAAGGATTTTCGGCCTGTTTTGAAGGATTTTGAGATAAAGCATTTTTATTAAATCACGTGTAATTTGAGAATGATAAGACTGATTTTGACAAGCTAAATTTTCTTATCTAAGTTTATATCTTCCCTACACAGCTATTGTCAGTTTATAGGAATCAGACAAGTGGTTTGAGGGCTACAGGCTTTCAAACGTCTAAACATTTTTTTGACTCACCCTGTAGCTATTTGCAAGCCACCTGGTAATCCAAAATGAAAATTTGAAGATGCCTCAGTTAATAAATTGTTTGTGATTTTCCAGTTTTTATAAATTTTTCAAGACAGTCGATGGTCTCTTGAAAGGAAATTTGATGATAGTGCATTTAATAACATTTTTTGCAACTTTTGAAGGGCATTTTATAACATTTTTTGCAACTTTTGGAGCTTGCAGCTATTTTCATGACACCTAATAGTCTCTTGAGAGAAAATTTGAAGATAGCTCATTTAATTCAATTTCTAGTAATGTTCAAGCTTGTAGAAATTGTTAAAAATTGTTTGGACACGAGGTAATCTATAAAAAGGAATTTCGTCACAGCTTATTTAATATCGTTAATTTTTTTATTTTTCAAGGTTGTACCGAGTGACCCTTAACAAAGTGAACCGAGAAAATCTGTGACACAAAATAGATAAATCAACTGAAATCAGTTATTCAAACGTTTTTATGTAGCTCAATTGCTAAGGAACATCGCTATTGCATGTTGCTATTTTTATCGGCCTCACAAACTAGCGAAAATAAGTATTTTTGAAAACAGGCATTTCTAAAACCCGTCAAAAATCATCAAAGTCAGGGGATCGATTTCGATAAGCTGCAGAGCAAATGCACAATGAGCATATCATCCTGGCAATATGTAACCCAAATTGGATGCATCTGTCTCAAAAATGAAACTTTTCTTTTCGTTATTAAAAACTTCTTGCATGCACTGGAAATTTCGGTGTGACATTTCTATTCGCAAGCTAATGCCGAAAGCCCCGGGGCTAAAAGTATTCTTTACGGTCTATTACTGATCAAATTGACCCCCTTTTATTGGCTTTCTACTGGTTTTAGAACTGCCTGTTTTCACTAAATCCTTATTTTCGTAAGTTTCCGATGTCGATAAAAATAGCAAAAAATAATAGCGATGTAGCCTAGTCATTTTGCTACCAAACAAAGTTTAAATCTCTGATTTCGGTCGATTAATTTATTTTGTCTAACAGATTTTCTCGGTTCACTTTCTTTCGGGTCACCCGGTATATATTTTCTGAACACCCGATAGTTTCTTGAAAGCAAAATTTGGCAGTAGCGCATTTGATAATTTTTTATTGATTTTAAATCTCGTAACAATAATTTTTCAAGACATCTGGTAATCTCTCAAAGGAAAATTTGATCATTGCTTATGTAATGGAATTTTTGTGATCTTTCAAGCTTGTAAAAATTTTTCAAGATACACCTGGTAATTTAAAATAGAAATTTGATGACGCCTTATTGATTTGATTTTTTGTGCTGTTTAAAGCTCGTAGAAATGTTTATGACACCCGGAAGTCTCTTGGAGAAAAATTTGACGATGCCTCATTTTATGGAATTTTTGTGATCTTTCAAGCTTGTAGCAATTTATCAAGATACAACTGGTAATTTAAAATAGAAATTTGATGACGCCTTATTGATTTGATTTTTTGTGCTGTTTAAAGCTCGTAGAAATGTTTATGACACCCGGAAGTCTCTTGGAGGAAAATTTGACGATGCCTCATTTGGTGGATTTTTTGTGATCTTTAAAGCTTGTAGCAATTTTGCAAGATACACCTGGTGATAAAGAATAAAAATTTGGTGATGCCTTATTTATTTGATTTTTTTGTGCTTTGTAAAGCTTACAGAAATGTTTACGACACCCGGAAGTCTCTTAGAGAAAAATTTGACGATGCCTCATTTGGTGGATTTTTTCTGATTTTTCAAACTTGTGGCAACTTTTCAAGACACTCGCTAGTATTTAATGAGAAGCATCAAATTTTATTGCAAATGTTGCAAATTTTCGGCCGCCTGGCGGATATATTGGCATGATAACTTTTTATCTGGTCAATCAGAATTTGAAANTTGTGATCTTTAAAGCTTGTAGCAATTTTGCAAGATACACCTGGTGATAAAGAATAAAAATTTGGTGATGCCTTATTTATTTGATTTTTTTGTGCTTTGTAAAGCTTACAGAAATGTTTACGACACCCGGAAGTCTCTTAGAGAAAAATTTGACGATGCCTCATTTGGTGGATTTTTTCTGATTTTTCAAACTTGTGGCAACTTTTCAAGACACTCGCTAGTATTTAATGAGAAGCATCAAATTTTATTGCAAATGTTGCAAATTTTCGGCCGCCTGGCGGATATATTGGCATGATAACTTTTTATCTGGTCAATCAGAATTTGAAATAGTCGTTCATGATTAGAAGATATCTTTCTTGTGTTGCATAACTGGCAAATATCCCACCATGATTTATTTGAGTATAAACGCAATAATACGTTTCGAATAGGACCTGTAGTGCCTAATTGTTTTTCTCAGTTGGAGTGTGATCGGTGTGAGAAATGAGACGATGGCTACACGTTAAGGTGTGTGTGCTTCCTACCAATAACAGGCCCATCAAAAGAATCACCATCTGTTAGCATATTCTTCAAATGTATGAATGGCGAATTTTTGCTGCATCTTTCTTAGCATTGAATCGCTTTTAAGGAACTTTAGGTACGTTACTGACTTTCTACCGTGGAAGTTTTACAACTTGATTATTTTCAAAAGTACAGGTCCCAAATTTTGTTTCAGGCTTCAGCGTTTTTAATAAAGTGGTATATTCTAGAGGTTTTAATGTCTTTGAATGCAAGTTAACTTCTGCCGTATATGTTTCCTCTACTTTGCAGTGGAATCCTACAGATATTTATAAAGCTACATCATTTGAGGCACAAGTTATTTCATGCAAATTCATTCTCGAAGCTGAAATGTTTTAAAACATGGTTCCTTACTGTATACTCAGTTGTAGCCTGGAATCAGGCTTTCTCAGAAAAAAATAAATAATGAAAAATAACAAAGTATTTTTTAACAAAGTTTAAATCTCTGATTTCGGTCGATTAATTTATTTTGTGTAACAGATTTTCTCGGTTCATTTTCTTTTGGGTCACCCGGTATATATTTTCTGAACACCCGATAGTTTCTTGAAAACAAAATTTGGCAGTAGCGCATTTGATAATTTTTTATTGATTTTCAATCTCGTAACAATTTTTCAAGACATCTGGTAATCTCTGAAAGAAAATTTGATCATTGCTTATGTAATGGAATTTTTGTGATCTTTCAAGCTTGTAGCAATTTATCAAGATACAACTGGTAATTTTAAATAGAAATTTGATGACGCCTTATTGATTTGATTTTTTGTGCTGTTTAAAGCTCGTAGAAATGTTTATGACACCCGGAAGTCTCTTGGAGGAAAATTTGACGATGCCTCATTTGATGGAATTTTTGTGATCTTTAAAGCTTGTAGCAATTTTGCAAGATACACCTGGTGATAAAGAATACAAATTTGGTGATGCCTTATTTATTTGACTTTTTTGTGCTTTGTAAAGCTTACAGAAATGTTTACGACACCCGGAAGTCTCTTAGAGAAAAATTTGACGATGCCTCATTTGGTGGATTTTTTCTGATTTTTCAAACTTGTGGCAACTTTTCAAGACACTCGCTAGTATTTAATGAGAAGCATCAAATTTTATTGCAAATGTTGCAAATTTTCGGCCACATGGCGATATATTGGCATGATNTGGTTCACAAATTAAAATAAAAAGTTAAAGAAAAAATTTACAAAGTTCAATTACGAGTAATATATGATAAAACATTATAAATCTACCTTAAACTGTAAAACCATATTTCAGATCAGACTGAGAAATAAATTTGTCCATAAAATGAGTCTTGCACCTTGATTTAAAAAGTTCCAAGGATTTTATGTCCTTCAGATGACTTGGCAAAGAGTTCCACAGCTTGGTCCCATAAAATGCAAATGTTTTTGTATAAAGCTTGCCTTGCCCTCCAGGGCATACGAATGATTTATGTGAAGAAGATCGAGTGTTGTGGTTGTGCAGTTCGGAAGAGCGTAGGAACATATTGGTCAAGTATGGAGGGGCTATATTTGATTCAATTTTGAACATCATCATGCAAGAATTATACTCAATCCGTTGGTATATTGGAAGCCAGTCTAGATCGATAAAAAGGGGTTTGCAATGAGTTCTTCTGCTTACAGAAAATATCGTTCGAGCACATCGTTTTTGTAGCTTTAGCAAAGATTCAAGTTGGTTACCAGAAAAGTTGTGCAATAAAGGGGAACAATAATCGAGGTGAGTATTCACAAGCGAGTCTGCAAGTCGAACCAGACTGTCCCGTGGAATGAAAGATTTCACCCTCCTCATAATTGCAAGGCCGCAATGGATCTTGCGGCACATCTCTTTCAAATGTTGTGAGTAGCCGAGTTGGTGATCGAGTGTAAATCCTAGACACTTGTACGAATCGACGTATTGAACCTCATGATCATTGAGCTTCAAAGGGGCACGATTTTCAAATGGTGATATCTGGCTACGTTTGCTGAAAATCACAATTTTAGTCTTGTTTGGATGGGGTATCAGTTGGTTGTCAGCTGAGTAAGAGCTTATCTTGTTGAGGTTGTTTTTCATATCAGAAGTGACTGATGGAAGTGAATCCCCTTGGGAAATTATGGTCGTATCATCTGCAAACATGACAACTTCGGAATTCGTAATGGAAGGAAGATCGTTTATATATATCAGGAACAGGAGTGGTCCTAGGATGGACCCCTGAGGGACACCTGTTGTAATGGCAGTTAGATTTGACAGGACACCATTGAATCCAACAACCTGACTTCGGAGGGAAACATATGAGGAAAGCCAACGGAGCGTGTTGGAAGCTGGGTTCAGACGTTTAAATTTAGATAGAAGGATGTGGTGGTTAACAGTGTCAAATGCCTTTCGTAGGTCTAGGAAGATTGCTCCGGTGAGTAGATTATTATCCATGCCTTTGTAAATTGAATCTATGAGTTGAATCAGTGCAGTTTCAGTAGAATGCTTGCGACGAAAGCCGGACTGGAGTCGGTGCAACAAGTTTTCACTTGTCAAGAAACCGTAGAGATGGTCAAAGGCTACCTTTTCAATAACTTTACTGAGACAATTAAGGATCGAGATAGGTCTGTAGTTATCAACGTTTTCATTGTCACCAGCTTTGAAGACGGGAACAACTTTAGCATCCTTCCACAATGAAGGAAATGATCCAGAAGCAAAGGAGAAGTTTATGAGCTTGGTAAGTACAGAAATGAATTTTTCTGACTTACTTAGGCTTTTTACAAAGTTCATTGAGATTCCATCAAGACCTATGCCTTTAACATTTTTTAACTTTCCAATGACCTTGGTTACCCTTTCTGAAGACACCGGGGGTAGGTCGAGAGTCTTACGAGTCAATAAACTTTCATCCACAGCTTGAGGAGGCCCCAAGTCTTTTGTGAGCTTACTTGCAATTGAACTAAAGAACTCATTGAAACAATTTGCTATATCAATATTGGTAGTATATTTCTTTCCCCCATTATAGATGGTTTCAGGTAATGCCCTTTTCTTTGATGGTAACAATTTTTTTAATGTCTTCCACATCTCCTTTGGGTTATTCCAATTTTCTTCAATAGAGGAACTGAAATATTCTTTTTTAGACTCCCGTATTGCATCAGTAGCCCTGTTCCGAGCCTTTTTGAAAAATTCTCTTGTAAAGTTTGATTTATTCCTGAGATATAACTGATGAGCATACGTTTTTTGTCGAAGTAGTTCAATGACGGTACTGTTTATCCAAGGATACGATTCCTTCTTTATGCGTCGAGATCTCGTAGGCGCATGCCAGTTTATTATTTGAATTATCAGACGGTGGAAGGTGTCTACTTTTTCATCCATCTCATCAAAAAGATCCACAAGCTGCCAAGGAGCAGACTCGACATCTTCGAGAAATTTAGTCTCATTGAATGCTTTTAAATCGCGATATTCAATATAGAGATAATCTTGTTGAGACTTTTTTGCATTCCTGGTTGATCTTGTTGCAAATATGCCAAAATGATCACTAATCCCTAGAGGAAGCACACCAGATTTTTCGATGAAAGATAAATTGGAAGCATAAATCAAATGAGGAATGAGACGATGGCTACACGTTAAGGTGTGTGTGCTTTCTACCAATAACAGGCCCATCAAAAGAATCACCACCTGTTAGCATATTCTTCAAATGTATGAATGGCGAATTTTTGCTGCATCTTTCTTAGCAATGAATCGCTTTTAACAGCCGGTCCTGCTTGATGATATTTGTTCAAATGCTGATCCGTTTATCTTTTGATTTCATCTATCATCAATTCACTATCTCCTTCCTTGTTCACAAAAATAGATGCTTGTTGAGAAATGTTTACAAAAATCTCTGTTCAAGACTAATTTTAACCTTGTCACATCAGCTCCCAGCTTTCTTCTTTAGCGAGTTCCATGCGTCACCAATAAGTTCCCTTTCATTTTAAACTGTAAAGCTGAGTGCACACTTTACTCACGCGTTTTTATTTCTGCTTCCAAGCATAGGCACCAAATCTTGATTGACTGAGAAATTAGATACCTCCACGAATGTGCAAATCAAATTGCTTGAAAACAACGACAAACTAAAATCTAGACCCATTTCTGGCTATCCCCATTTTTCTGCGGAAGGAAATTTAGTTTTTCAATAGTAATGTCAATAATGGCAGTGAGTTGTTGTAAGAATAAAGCTATACTAATAAAATTTAGTATATGTATGTGTGCTAAATATTTTTTGCGTCCGAATTTCCTTAGTATAGTTTAGCTCTTCGAAACCTTTTTAGCACACTCGTTGCACGTATTAGGGAATGTAATGTAAGAAAATAAAAGTGGCTCAAGCCACTTGCAGTTACATTCTAGCCAATCAGATATCAGTATTTCCTGTTGACGTAATTGAGTTACCCAAATATGGTGCGGTGCGTGTCAAAGTCTACTGTCTTTGCACGGCTCTTTTTCACGTGCGGTTGGCGATAACGCAAAATTTCTTATGCAAAACACTCCGACTGTTGTTATTCGCCAGAAATTTCACTTGACATCTACTTGAGACAGACTATAGTAAAATACAATCGTACTTTGGGGAAACAATTTATGTGAAGGTTTACAATAACTACGAGTTAACAACTATTGTACTTCACAAAGACCAAGGTACAACTTTTTGCTTGGGAGGGCCATTAGCAAACCGGCAGGCGAGCGCAGCGAGCCGAAATTTTTAAGGGGCATCCGGGGGTACTCCCCCAGAAAAATTTGTGACCACGCCCTTCAGATTGGCGTAAAACGACGCAAATTCTTGTTTCTCGTTACAGATTGACTTTCCAGGTAGGTCTACGTTGGGATGGAAATTGTAAAATACGTGTTGACAAATATCCTATAGAGTTTTAAAGCGTATCATGTCTCTGGTGTGAAAGAATTTTGTTCTTGCACATACCCTAAAGGGCCTCCTAGTATAGTAGAGGTAGAAATTGAACAAGACGTAAATATGAACATGGAATACCTCTCTAATTTTCTATAATACTAAATAATGAAAATACCTACTGTAGCAACTACTGACAATTTTGGGGGGGCAAAGCCCCCCTGACCCCCCTGTATCTCGGTCCTTGGTACTTCGTCACCTCCTAAATTTGCGTTTATGGTTTTTACGAAATTTGATTGGCCAAACTAAAGATTTGACGCCTGTGCTGCCACTGCAAAGACTAGCCTGTCCAAGTGCGTCTTGAAATACCAGTCTTGTTTATGTAAACAATCGTCTCTGAGAATTTGCTGAGGATAACGAGTCTTCTTCTTATGCAAGTTAAAATGACTCTTCGTAGGCCCGGCCAGAGATTTTTTCTTGTTGCTGAGCTCAGCGGGTGGCTGGGAATGAACACTGTTGTTGTCCCAGTGGCAGAGCGGTAATTGCTTCAAATGACGCAAAACACAACCTCGAGGTGTCCTATAATTTGTCTGCTGCAGCAGTCTGAAGAATCCGAAGAATCCTTAAGACTGGTTTTTTTTTATATTCAATTAAAAGATTTACAATAACGAATTACCTAAAACACTACATTTAAACTACTTTACTACACTACAGGAACGATACCACAGGGAGATGAATTTCGTTCTATTTGACTGACAGCGTTGTTAGATTCATACGTCAATCATAGGATTCCTACGAATCCTATGTGGAATAGGCAGGGTTCGAGAGCCTCAGAAAACACTCTAAGAGCCTCAGAAAACACTCAAAACCTACATAAATGAAATTTATATTATTCATATGATTTATGATTAAAAATAAAGCTAAAATGAAATGTTTGAGGGAGATGAAGGTCGTAAATTTTGATCACAATCACACAGTTGTGGAAGGTAAATGTGGATAAATTCCATAGCAAGTTGGATAGCCTCTCTTTGGAGCTTCTATGACTAAGTAGCATATTTTTACGTTTATTGGAGGGGGAAGTTTCACAAGTACTTTTTCATAAGTTTTTTCGATAATTGTTGAAACTTTTTATGACAAAAAAAATTTTCTTCAAATTTTGAAAAAATCTGCTTTCTCGAGTGGTCCCACACCTTAAGGAACTCTAGGTACGTTACTGACATTCTACCGTGAAAGTTTTATAACTTGATTGTTTTCAAAAGTACAGGTCCCAAATTTCTATGAAGTTTTGTAAAAAATTATAGACATTTGTCTAATGGAACGATCTTAAAGATGTTTGCTCTAATCTTCTTTTATATCAATGAATAATTACAAAACTAGACAACTACAAAAATTGAAGTAATTTTAATACAATTTAAAATTTTCAAAAACTCTGTTGTGTTTCGCTGCAAAGCATGCTGGTAAAAAGCTCCCTGACGACCACCTAGCGACATAGACATTTCGGTCTGTCGTTTCGACTAGCTAGCTTGAATTCGAATCGACCTTGAATTCGAATGCAATATGGTTCGAAAGGAAACCTTTCCGGAGCAGAAAAAGCAAAGTTTTGATTCGAATTGAAGTTTAAATTAAAGATTCGCGTTCGAATTAAAAATTGTCCTATTTGTTTAACATTGATTACTTGTTCCGAACTTTACCACAGCTGGCTGGTCGAAACGGCAGACCAACATTTTTATGTCGTTTGGTGGTCATCAGGGAGCTTTTTACCAGCATGCTTTGCGCGGCCGCCATCTTTAGCGTTATTGTCTATTAATGAAATATTTCATTTATCTTAAAGGATTAATGTATACAATCAAAATTAATTTACATTAGGTAGCCTTTAAGAACCATGATTGACTCGAGTAGGCGAGTTATCCCTAGCTGGAGCAATCACAAAATATTGACCCGGCTGACTGGGTGCATATCAGCTAGGGTGACCCTAGTAGTAGAGTTAGCCGGGTCTGCTTTTTTCAATTCAATTCAATATCAATATTTAAAGTTGGTATTTACAGTAGTATAAAGAGAATACTAATTCAAACCAACTATTTACAAACATAATATACACAAAATCAGTAAAAAAAGAGATTATATAATTAGCGACATATTTTACAGGTGCATTTATCTCCAGCCCAGTCTCTGATCCTCTTTTTAAAAGCCGATAGTGTTGATTTTTGTTTGATACTGTCATCGAGAGTGTTCCAGAGGAAACTACCTCTGAAAGACAGTGATTCGAGTCCAAAGCCCAATGTCTTAATTGTTGGCAGTTTGCATAAGTATTGTATTCTTAGATTGTACGTTACATGTTTCTTTTCATGAAATTCCCACACAAGCGAAGGATTCAGGTGATTCATGGACTTGTAAATTTCTGTCATCAGTTTCTGCAAGTTTTTGACATGTATCTTAAAGCTGCCACTTCTAGTGAGCAATGTTTCGAATGACGATTCGTAGTCTTTATAGAGGATCCGAAGAGCACGTTTGTGAGTGCGGTCAATTTCTTTGTTTGCACCTTTACCGCAGAACAGCCATATCAAAGGGCAATAATTGAAGTTCGACAAAATTACCGCATTACAAATTGTTAACGCCTGCTCTCTAGAAATATAATTATTTAGCCTAGAAAAGGCACTGATCTTATTATTGACTTTAGAACATAATGTTTCAACATGTTTGTTAAACGTTAATTTGCTGTCGATTTCAATCCCTAGAAGTTTAACGTGATCTGCTGCAGGTAATTTGTTCTCCTCGATGTTAAGACGTAGCCGTCTTTTCCCTTTCAAACCAAGGAACATGAGCTGAAACTTTTTTGGGTTAGCAATCATTCCATTGCTTTTAAACCATTCCAGTAATTTAATGAGATCATTCTCCAAATTGGTCACTATTTCTTGTAGATCATATCCACAAGAGTATAAGGTGTTATCATCTGCAAAATTGCAAATCTCAGAGTCTAGGTTGATGAGGCAGAGGTCATTAATAAAGATGTTAAAGAGCAAGGGGCCTAGGACAGATCCTTGTGGGACCCCGATTTTGATTTTGTTTGCGGTACTTCTATGTGAGCCAATCTTTACCCTTTGATGACGGCTATCCAGATAACTGTACATTAAGAAAAGGCTGTTGAGATCTAATCCATAAGATTCCAATTTTGCAATAAGGAGGTCATGAGGCAGACAGTCATATGCCTTGGATAGATCCATTAGAATTGTCCCTACTATACCTGAGGCGTCAAGACATTTCCTCCATTTTTCTATCAATCTTATCAAAGCATGTTGTGTACTATACCCCTCCCTAAAACCACATAAGATTTTGGAGAGTTTATCATGAAAGTACGGGCAAATTTGATCTTTTAAAATTCTTTCGTAGATTTTAGAAGCTGCAGGTAAGACACTTATAGGTCTAAAATTTCCCTTGAAAGTTGATAGCAATATCGTCAGCGAAAAATACAATAATAACCGAGCACTTGCTAGGGTAACCATATCTTTTTTTATTCCATTCACAATTTACAAGACATTTTACTCATTAAAATACATACAAACTACGCTACAATACTACAGATACGATACCATGGGGAGCAAAATTCTATGTCTACCCCTGGCAAATACATGAAATAACTGCTACTACTACTACTACTACCACCACCACCACCACCACCACCACCACCACCACCACCACCACCACCACCACCACCACTACTACTACTACTACTACTAAAACTACTACTACTAAAACTACTACTACTACTACTGCTGCTGCTGCTGCTGCTGCTGCTGCTACTGCTACTGCTACTACTACTACTACTACTACTACTACTACTACTACTACTACTACTACTACTACTACTACTACTACTACTACTACTACTAGTTGCGTTAGAACATCATTTGGAACAATAATTGAACAATTCCAGCGAGACGATCTCGTCGTTGAACATCAAAAGAAGGGCAGAGCAACAAAAAGTGCTCCTTATCCTCAATGCCATCGCTTGTTGGGCACATTGGGTTGATGGTATCCCTAAAATTATGTTTGAATTTGTGGAAGTTTAATTTGCTGAGACCAACCCTAAGTTGAGTGAGATAGGATAATCCTATTGGATCGTGAAATCCAAAGACCGATTTTCCAGGAGGGCGGATTATTGATAAAAGCTTTTTTTAACAGCAACGGATGGTGCAAGTCTCAATTCAGGTTCAAGCTTGTTCCATTCGGATAAGCAGTGAGGATAGGAGCTAGACTTGAATTTTTTTGTCCTTGCCTTTATTCGCCCAGCAACATCCTGATTGCGAAGTGAGTACTGCGACTGATAAAGAGGTGGGATTGGATCAGATATTTCATCCCAGCCATGTGCTTTATTAGGATTAAGTGATCTTATGATCTCTAGTATCTTTTCCTCAGAGATGAAAAAATCACTTATCAAGAGTATCAGTTACTGGAGCATCTTGTGGAATTTCACTACCTGTGTTAATGGTCGTACACTGAAGTATGAAATAATCATTAAATAATTGTGCTTTTTCAGTAAAATCCGTTACAAATAGCCCGTTCTCTAGAAGAGGTGGTATTATAGGAATCTTCACTTTGTTTAGAACAGTGTTTTTTAAAGTCCAATAGGTTTTGCTACCAGTCCCAGGATTAGCCAAAGTTTTCCCTGCCTTAAGGAAGTAACTCCGCTTGGCTTCCTCGATCAGTCTCGTGCCTTCACATGTCATCTTTTGTATACCTCCAAGCTTGTCGTCTGGCTGACCACTTTACACGAAACTTTTATAAGCTCGATTTGTTTTCCTAAGGAAGCTTTTGACAGCTTGCGTTATCCAGGGTGCTTGACGAGGCCTAATTGTTTTAATTTTATCAGGAATAGAATTAGAATAAATATTCAAAAGGACTTCATTGATTAGTTTAACCTGTTCATAAGGGCATGTCATGCTGTCAAGATGTTCGTGCCAACGAAACATTTCAATGCTTTTCATAATGGCTACAAAGTCTGCCTTACCGTAGTACCAAATCTTAGGTAGTGCTATGTTTGAAACAGATAGTTTTCCATAAACCATTTGATGATGACACTGCTCATGTAGTGATGGATGAACACCAGACTCGATAATTAGGTTAGGTTGATCAGTAAATAATAAGTCGATGCAGGATTTGGAATCACCTAACAAATGAGTTGGTTCTGAAATCAGTTGATGAAGGCCATTGTCAGACGCTAGTAGCGCCAAAAGTTTTCCCTCATTATTTTCAATATAATTTTCCCACCACTGAGTTGATCTACAGTTGAAATCACCAGTAATGTATTTTGTAAAACTCATCCTGGCTCTGACTTGGACTTCTATAAATTACAGCGAAAAAGTACCTTTTCCTGTTTAATTGGATTTCACGCATGACACATTCATGGAGAGTCACCAGGTCAGAACGATTTTTTGATGGAAGGGAATCTTTGATGTATAGCCCAACACCACCCCTTTTTAAATGTTGAGGATGGTTATCTTTAAAAAACGTATAGCCATCTAGTGCCAGTCTGTTTTCATCAACGGTGCTGTCAAGGTGGGCTTCGACAATACCAATGAGGTCATAGTTATACGCCGAGTTATAAGCCTCTATAAGAGAGACTCGCAAGAAATCATGCGCAGCCATGCTATTTAAATTCCAAGTTCAAAAATCAAGTGTTTCAGGGCCGGGGTTCGTTTCTACATCATCACTAAGCAGAATTATCTTATAAACCAACCATTGCGTATGAAGTGTGTAGCATGTTATAAACCGTGCTGCTAGGATAATAACGAATAGCAGCTACGATGCCCCAAGCAGACCACTTATTGAAGGGCTGGGATGGAAGACCATTGACCAACTTGTAGCTGGTGAATCCAAAACAATGTTCTTCAAGTCCCTAAATGAGATGTCTTCACAATACCTTTCTGACCTCTTCACCCGAAATTCGCAATGCTCGTCTTATAGCCTTCGTAATACGGGAACGGACTTAAGGTTACCAATGAAAAAGTCAACAAATGGCCAGAGATGTTTTTCCTATAGAGGTGCAAAACTCTGGAATAGCCTCTCAGCCGAGTCTAAGCAGGCATCCTCCCTGCATGTTTTTAAGAAAACTATTTAGAGTTGAGGATTTCTTTTCTTTTGACTGTCAATTTTGAACATTATTGTATATAGGTTTTAAATATTGTAAATAGGGTTTTATAGTTTGATTTAATGGACAGTTTTATAATACTTTTTTCTTTCTTAGATTGTAATTAAATGTTTTTATCGGAGGGCCCCTTGAAAACCAGCTTCTGCTGAAGGGCAACCCTCCTTAAAAGAATTAAATATGAAATATGAAAAATATATAGATCGACTGCACTTCCTTGAAGGGTTTTACTTAAAAGGCTTGTTTGCTGTGGTCATTCTGTGGTATGGCATCAAAGACAAGTATCATTAGAACAAATTCAAAGCTCTTCCTGTGTGTGAGCATTCTACTTGCATTTGAGACTACATCTGATGCGGTTTCTTTCCTTACCACATCATGAAGCATTCTTGCCGCCTTTACATCTTCGACAACCGTGCTGTGTGATTCCCATCATGCAGCATCATGCCGTGTTAATTAAACCACAGGCACCAACTCAAGCATTATTTGAAATCGTCTAATAAGAAACCCTGCTGAAATTTGCATAGCGTCCCACAGTCAGTAGAGAAGGCTAAAAGTATGGGAATTTCTTTAGTCTGAAAAATGTTTGTTTAGCCTTGCTGTGTACAGCGCGTTTCGAATTCCCTCTCAGGGCTCTTGGGTCCTCTTGGGGCAGTGCACATTAAAGCATAAAACCGCAAACGCATTCGCTGCTGGCAAAAAATTGTTCAAAACTATATTTTAAATCGTCTTTGATGGTGACTTTTCTTCATACCTAGATGCAAGCTTGTGGTCAACCTCCAATGGATCTTCTTGGGCAAATGGTGAGTCGTTGTTAATATTAATTGCTACAATATTTCCCTAACGTTGAGATATGTGCATAGATCAGTTGGAAAATTGGGAAATCTGTTTACAAATTCCCAAGTTCTTACGACTGTCCTTCAAAAGAAAACCTCACCCTGAGCAAGACCCATTTCTTAAAAGTTTCAAGGAGTTATCTTAGCTACACATCGCACTTGAAAATTCTCATAAAGTGATACAATTCATACCCCCTCACTGTGAGAAGATGTTAGGAAATCCCTTTCCATACGGTCCTGGTCAATCTATTTTCTTAGAATTTGAAAAAAGGAATCTTTTTGCATATGCTTTGTTGTACCTTTTCCAAATTTGTTTTTAACTAGATAACTTAGCTACCCTCCATATTTGTAACAGCTCACAGGCTATTACAATTCCTGTCCTTCTCATATACCCCTCCCCCCTTGGCTTTTTGGGGGAGAGAGTTTTTCCAAAGCTGTACCGAAATGGGCTGCAATCTCCTTTTCTAAAGCCGGTTGTCCACCAGATGAAATGTTTTGCGCAAAGTAAATTTTTCGAGTATAGGCATGCGCAAAATCAAATTTTATGAATCAAATTTCAACTGCACATGTTTATACTCGAGAAAATTCCCTTCCTGCAAAAGTTTGTCCAGTAGAAAACTGGCTTAAAACCTTCTAAATTAGCTATTTGATATAATTTAGTTTTTGAAATGGCTCGCAAAGTAATAATTTTGCTGTTGTTCTCCTTTTCCAAAAAAGTTGAAACGAGGTGACTTAGCTACCCTCCGTATTTCAAATGGCTTACAAAGTAATTAAATTCATGCCCCTCGTGGTGAGATTTTTTTAGCAATCTCTTTGCAAATAGACAACCGTCCTCAGTGTTGCAGTTGAAGTAGGGAGACCGACAACAGCTGAGAGACAGCGGCTTGGGTCATAACTGTGTTTCTTCTTCCCAAGGGAATTGATGTGGTTGATATTGACTTGTAAACAGGATCAGTTTGAATCTTAGAGCTCATAAGTGGCGATGTAAAACGGCGCAGGAGACTGTGGTGCACGATTTGGGTTGGCTTTCATTGACAGTTGAATGTCACCGAAAATCAAAGCATGCATAGCAGCACATAATCTACAAGGATTTGAAATGATCCAAGAGTTTTTTGAAAATTTAGTAAGTGCTAGACGAGGTTTGCTAATGTCATTGTGATGTCATTATGGCAGAAATCCGAAGATGCTTTCCGTTTGAGTTTGGAGATTTCAACTGATTTACGCTGCCATCAGTTGTAAAGCTGGTTGCCAGTTGTTGGCCGTCCTTTCTAAACTGAATAAAATAAGGAGTATTAAAGAATTAGTAGGTGCTATGTGCGTCCATAGGTTGTTTGCTGATGTCATTATGGCCAAAATCTGAGAAAGTTTTCTTAGAGTTCGAAGATTTCAACTTATCAACGCTGCCATCAAAGAGTTGGAACGCTGAACAAATGTCGCCGGCCTTCCTTATTAAACTGATTAAGACGGACTATTAAAGATTGAGTCGGTGACAGGTGAAACTAGGTTTTCATTGGTTTTTCCGTTGAAAAGCTGGCTGATTTTGTGGTTTTTCATGGGCAATTTGATCACTGTTTCATTATTTCGTTTCATCATCATCATCATCATAATCTATTTATTAAAAAGAGGCTAAAAACAAGAATAGCTAATTTACAGCTAATTAAAACCTATTATTTACAATTTACATAATTTGTAATTTAATTGAAAATAAAACTATCAAAATGGAAAATGTATGTTACAGGATAAAAATAGGTTAACGTTCTATCCTGTTAGAAACCCAACTTTTGGGATATATATTTTGCAGAGTCTCCAGTTGCAATTATTACCGTTCATATTTCATATTCATATTTCATATTTGATTCTTTTAAGGAGGGTTGCCCTTCAGCAGAAGCTGTTTTTCAAGGGGCCCCTCTGATAAACACTTAATTACAATATACAATTGAAAATAATTGTACAGTAGAATATAAAAAACCATAATATTAAAAACATATTTACAATTAAGTATTATCTATAATGGAAATAAAAGTTCAACCCTTAATAGATTTCTTAAAACTATTTAGGGAGAATGCCATCTTAGAATCAGCGGGAAGGCTATTCCACAGTTTTGCTCCCCAGAAAGAAAAGCATTTTTGCCCCTTTGCAGATTTTTTCTGTGGCAACCTTAAATCAGTCTCAATATTACGGAGGCTACGGGAGGAGCATTCCGAGTTTTTGGTGAAAAGGTTACACAGGTATTGTGTAGGCAAATCATTGAGCGACCTGAAGACCATCGTTTCAGACTCATTGCCAATGAGTTCTGCAATGGTCTTCCAGCCCATCTCTTCGATCAGTGATCTGCTTGGGGTAATAAAACTGCTATTTGTTACGATTCTAGCAGCACGATTTTGAAGCTTTTGCAACTGGTTAATTTCTGCAGAACCAGAACTGCCCCAAACAGAACAACAGTATCGACAGTGGGGCTCCGAAAAACTAGTTTAAAAAATGTGGTAATTCGTTCATTTATGGGACTCTCGCGTCCTTTCCATGCTAATTAAGTGAACATTTAATTAGAGTTAATGACGAGGGAAGGCACATTTTATGATACTAGGTATGGCGCAACCCCATTTTCATTGTGTGCACCTATGACAACAACAACAACAAAAGTCTCTATAAAACAGGTAGTGAATAAAACCATTGCTCGTAGTTTCTTCCTCACGAGAGTTCAATTTCAATAGATTCACCCATGTCCTTGCCTAAGCATTTCATTTGACATCACTATGACATCATAATGTTGAAAAATATCAAAATATAAGTTTCTCCAGCTAATTCGTTCTAAAAACGGAAAAATATAATATAATTCGCTATTTTTCATCTTATTTGCCATATTATTCATTCCTAACTCAAAAATAATACCTAAAGGTGTTTTTAGACAGTTATTTTTGAAGAAAATGACAAATATCGATGACGTCACAATCACGAAGTGGGTTTTACGACCAAAAATTGATACAAAACTTGCTAAAAATACTTTAAATGTATTGCAAAACGCAATTCTATGCATTTTCTACAACTTCCGCTGGAAAAAGCTTCAAATTTTGCAAAATTGACCCAAAATGGCGGCACATGTGACGTCATCATTTGAAAATGCTGATGTCAGCAAATTCCATTGTTCTTGATAAGAAATGAAAGCTCTTTGTTTGCTTATTCTTTTAAAGGTATAATAATCAACATTTGAAACTAATTCTGGTTGTAAAAATATCAAAAACATTGATTTTGTCAATACCATGTTCCAAATATGGTATTGTCATCTGTCACGTGACTCCCATTGTTCAAAAATTTTATTGTCAAAATGTAGCTAATAGATAATTAGTANCGAAAACAGCAGTTCCTTTGTTCTCCAATAATGTTAAAATCTAGTAAATATTGCAAGGAATGGGTTCTAGCGTTGTATCTGGATTGTTTCTACATTTTGTAAAAGGGCTAGGGCTAATAGTGTTTTTTATCTATAACACAACAGTATTTTCAAATCTTGCAAAATTCAAATACAACGCTAGAACCTTCTTTCACAATATTTACTTAACTTTGACATTTATGGAGAACAAATGAAGTGCTGGTTTTGAAGCAACCACTTATTTTGACTTTTTTCTGCCATAAATCAGCAACCACTTGTCAGATGCACTCAAACAAGGTCTCAAACTCTAAATTGCAGCCTATTGTTGATATTCCATTAAAACATTTTTCTATAATTTCTATAAGACTATAATTTGTCTTTTTGCTTGCCATTTATTTTAAACACTCTACACTTAACATTGTTTCGTAATGTTGAAGCTTTCGCTTCACTTCTGAGGCCTCATCAGCAACTAGATGTTGGTTGTGTTCGAACTTGATTTCAGTTGGTAGATTTGTTCGATAATTAATCAATCGCATATGTTTAGAACATCTTCAAGGCCTTCAACGTCACAATCATTGAGGCGCATTGAGGAACCTGTTGTTGTTGTTTCGTCTTCTTCTTGCGATATTCGTATTTCCCCATTCTTCTTTGGAATTCAATGTGGGTGACAACTCTTGAATGTAAACAGCATCTGATACTTGTCTAAGCATGGGGTCACCTGGACAAGCCGTTAGTCCTTGCACTGTGATTTGTTGTTTTCTTCCGCCATGTTTTTCTTGCATGTGTTTGTAGAGCACAGAGCTTTTATCTTTCTTTTCGTATTTGTCTATATGTTCATTGATCCTTTCTTTCAAACTTCTGGCTGATTCTCCGATGTACGTTTCTCCACATGGTCCGTCTTCTTCACTTCCGAGACAAGACATTTCGTATACTACGTCTCGTACTTTGCAGTTTGCTTTGGGATTCATTTTGCATACCTGGCAATCACTTTTTTTGCATTTTTTGGTTTTGAATGGGTCTGATTTCACAAGACTCTCTTTCAATGAGCTTCCTGCTCTTTCTACTGTTTTTATTTTTAGTTCTGATTCTTTTAAGGTTTGTTGGCATTCTTTCGCTAGTTCTCCGTTTGGGGTAGCATCAACGAAGAGGACTGTTTCATATCGGCCTTTTGCATACCAGGTTCGTTTCTTCTTTATTTTCTCTTGTTTTCTTCTCCGTCTTTCCCAGAACTTTCCCCTATAAATTGGAAATTCTCCCTTCCGGTCCCCTTCTATGATTTGTTCAAACCTTCGTTTTGCTTTGGTATACACTTTGACACGTTCCTGTTGGTGGTATCCTGAGAACTGCATTCTTTTGATGAAATGCTGGATATGTTCTGTCTTTCACTTTCTGCACTTTGTAAAGAAAAATTCCTCATGATTCTGACCAGATCAGCTACTAGTACGTTGGTTTTCATCGTTGTAGATAAAGCTGATTTGTTATTGACACATTTTACAAGACATATTACGGATTACTATACTTACAATCCACATTACAATACTTCGAGGACGATACCATACCATGGGGGGCAGAAGACTATGACTACCCCCCGGGGGTACTTAGTATATTTGCTGACGAGATGTGCACTCCTTTCCGGATATCGTTTTCGCCTCTTTTTTTTTAAAGTCGTGTATCGAAAGAAGGCAATTTTTCTAAAACCGGTTGTCAAAAGGGGTATTTTGTTAGAGCGGGTTATTATTTCAATGTTGCACAGTGTATTTTTTACGTTTTTGAGTATACTTTTCACCGTTTTTTTCTAAAAACGGGCATCATTTGGAGGGGAACATTCTAGAGCCGGGTCAAAAATTACCTCCCCCGGGGACTACCCCGTGGCCATTACACGACAGATCGTTAAAATAGCTACATACAAATACACGTCATTACTACAAACGATTAAATACCTAAGTCTGTTTCGCATTAGATGTCAGGCCAATTTGATGATAATGAAAAGTCGCTGTGGTTAAAAGCCCACTTAGTTTTTTTACCTTTCCGCCTGCTATCTAACATGCAACAGACTTTACAAATGAAAAAGAAAATTTATACGAACGGGGTCTTTGTGTGTTTACGTCACCCATATCCAAAGTTGGAACGATCTTAACCCTATCAAGCCTAGGGTAAATGATGATCTAGGAAGACTAGGGGGGGGGGCTGATTCGGCCCCCCTATTTTATTTCTGTTCTGTACAACATAGAGCTATGAAACTTGGCATGTGTATAGTACATCATGAGATGAACCCAAAAGTGAAATCTATTTTTAGATTTAATAGTCCAAATAGAGCATCTAAAATAGGTTATATTTATAGCTTCGCATTGATTTCCCAAGTTCCCGGTAGATTTTATTAGGGTTTATTCAAAATTTGCGGTTGACTTCTTTTGAAAATAAATTTTGTTTACCCCCTGGAATGAATTTCATTTTTCTAAAACATTTATTTTTGGGTGTAAGAAAGATAAAAAGTAAAAGTCAGAAAGTTACAGAGTGGTAAGTGCAGTTAGTACGGATATACAGCAGAAACGCTGCTAGGGGGGGCTGATTTAGCCCCCCCCTAGGCTTGATAGGGTTAATCTTGCAGCCTACTATAACGCTATATATAAGAAATAGGACAATTGAAGTTTTAGCCCCTCCATAGCAGCCGCTCAAACGGGGCTAACTTTTTTTGGGACACCCAGTTGTTCATGAGGCTGTTCAATTATTCTTTTGATCATGTTTGCAGGACGATGATGCTGACTTGGACTCTGGGCAGCCTCGACCGAATATACCTGGTGCTGATCAATGTAACGTTATGTGATTTGTATTTTCGCATTCCCTAGAGAGAATGTTTTAGACTTTAGGCTGGTTACCCCCTGGTTCCATCTGCGCGATTAACTATCATCGTTTTCCTCGTCGCCAATTTTTCCATCGCGATGAAAGTTTATCTTGTCTGTGAATGACATTCGACTGTAAAGCCTGATTTCTATGACCAGTAAGAATCAGTCTTTACAGTCGAATGTCGTTTCCAGTGCAAGATGAACATTTATCGCATTTGAAAAGTTGGCGATGAGGAAAGCGATGATCGTTTATCGCACAGTGGGAACCAGCTTTTATTACGCTAAAGATGGCGTTAGGTAGACCTATTAAAATCGGTTTCGGTTATCGCTCATCAATAACATACTTCCACTAAACAGTGATGTTACTGCTCGAAAACTAAATAGAACTTTTTATCAAGTAGGAATCAAGATTCAAGTGAGCGACTCTTTCTGGCAAATGATAAAATATCAAATTCGACCTCAAACTTCCCAAGGGTGTAGTCACATGACTTGANCCCCTGGAATGAATTTCATTTTTCTAAAACATTTATTTTTGGGTGTAAGAAAGATAAAAAGTAAAAGTCAGAAAGTTACAGAGTGGTAAGTGCAGTTAGTACGGATATACAGCAGAAACGCTGCTAGGGGGGGCTGATTTAGCCCCCCCCTAGGCTTGATAGGGTTAATCTTGCAGCCTACTATAACGCTATATATAAGAAATAGGACAATTGAAGTTTTAGCCCCTCCATAGCAGCCGCTCAAACGGGGCTAACTTTTTTTGGGACACCCAGTTGTTCATGAGGCTGTTCAATTATTCTTTTGATCATGTTTGCAGGACGATGATGCTGACTTGGACTCTGGGCAGCCTCGACCGAATATACCTGGTGCTGATCAATGTAACGTTATGTGATTTGTATTTTCGCATTCCCTAGAGAGAATGTTTTAGACTTTAGGCTGGTTACCCCCTGGTTCCATCTGCGCGATTAACTATCATCGTTTTCCTCGTCGCCAATTTTTCCATCGCGATGAAAGTTTATCTTGTCTGTGAATGACATTCGACTGTAAAGCCTGATTTCTATGACCAGTAAGAATCAGTCTTTACAGTCGAATGTCGTTTCCAGTGCAAGATGAACATTTATCGCATTTGAAAAGTTGGCGATGAGGAAAGCGATGATCGTTTATCGCACAGTGGGAACCAGCTTTTATTACGCTAAAGATGGCGTTAGGTAGACCTATTACGATCGGTTTCGGTTGTCGCTCATCAATAACATACTTCCACTAAACAGTGATGTTACTGCTCGAAAACTAAATAGAACTTTTTATCAAGTAGGAATCAAGATTCAAGTGAGCGACTCTTTCTGGCAAATGATAAAATATCAAATTCGACCTCAAACTTCCCAAGGGTGTAGTCACATGACTTGAAATGGGTAAACCCAACCTTAGCCGATTTTATCTAGTGTTTAGACTTCGAATATTGACAGTTTACCAGATTGAACCGCTCGATCCAAACCTCAAATCTGGTGAAGTAAAAAGGTCTACCGGGTGTCCCAAAAAAAAGTATACAGATTTGGTCAACCCTAACGATCAGAATTTAGCATGAATCAATCTGAAATCATTTTTAAAACATTACTCGATAGTTAACTTGCACATAGATATCTTGTTTGTCGACATTGGTGCTTTGAGAGTAGAGATATAAATCTTCAAAGGACAAATTTGCCTCCACCTCCAAACCAGAGCTTTGGCGTTTTGGCCTAAGCAATATCCACTGACGCCATATATAGCACAGTGGCTGGTTGCCAAATTGTTGCAAATGATAAATACTTGATATTATATTGCAAAGGATTTAGTTTAATTTTGAGATTATTTGTTTGTGATCTTTGTTTCAGCTAAAATCGTTTACTTCAATGTTCCGAGAAAATTTAAGATATAGTTGGTGGGTCAAAATAGCGAGCCGGGCAAAATAGCAAGGAAGATGGCCGAAATTTACGATCATAACTTTTCAAGCGTAGGATTCAAATCTTTAAAAAGGTTGTGTTAAATTATATTACCTTTTCTGTCAATTGAATGCCTTGAAAGGAGCTTAATATACTTTGCTGTAATTCTGCCGTGGAAAGGTTTTGATATGCTGACTGTTTTTAAATGGTATCGTTTTTATTTTCATTGAAAGAATTTATGGAAGCTTTTGGAAATATTAATATCCTCAATCCTAAATTGATAGAGGAAAAATTATACAATCTTCAAGGAAACCATTGTTTATGAAGGTCTACAATATGGTCTCTGGTTTTTCGATTTATTAAAAAAATCATGGCATCACAGCCTCAAGTATAAGATATGTCGCCATTTTGCAAATAATCAAGATATCAAAAAGTTCCACCATTGAATTACAGCAAAGTACCCAAAATTTCTTTAACCCTATTTCACATGGAGGGCGTTTTTCGCACCCACCCTCCCAAGCAAACTTTGCTATATTGCGCCAAAACGACTGAGCATGTGACTACAACAGCACCATATTTGGGTAGCGGTCAACAACAAAAAAGGTTAAATGTCCATAACTTTTTTTTTCTTGTCTGAATTACTTGAAACATGTATAAATACTTTTCAAAGTATATATTTTGATTCTACATTGTTTTTCCTACTATTTAACACCATTTTCATCAAAATCAGTGGAGTAATTAATTAAATAGAATGTTTCTTGTTAAGAAGCTATAAATTTGCCAATTTTCCTGTTTTTTGGTCGCCTAGCAACAAATCATGTGACTAATTAATTAACATGTGGGAAGCTATTGTCCAAAGAACAATAGAGGAAAGTCTCATTGTTGTATCTTTTGTAGTTTCAGAGAAAAAGAGAGGAGGGGATGAAAAACATGTCGAAACCTCAAAAATACCCCCATGTGAAATTGGGTTAAGAAAAAGGTGGTAAGATTTTACAACCTTCAGAAAAAAATGAATCCGATGCTTAAGAAGTTTAAAAATTACGCCAGGGAATCATTTCGCAAAAAGCATCATCTGACTTAAAAACTTGAATTTATTGAGAGATATTGGCTTCAGATTTTAGAATTTAAGAGTGGGAACTTATGGAAACTGGCGAAAAGTGTTGTTTGATGAAAGGAAATTTGGATTTTTAAGTTGAGCCTGGGTTTTAAGAATGGTTTGGGTTTAAGCGTGGGTTGGGTTTAAAGAACAGAGTTGCTTTTTTGAGAAAACTCGCAAAAAGCGTTATCTATCATGAGAAACAATGAATTTCTAGAAAGAGACCTTGATTTTTTAAGTAAAGAGTTGCTGTTTAAACTCATGAAAAAGCGATATTTAACGTCAAAAACATCGAAGTTTTAGAAACAGACCTTGATTTGAGATTTTTCGAGTAAAGAGTTGCTGTTTTGTGAAAACTCGTGAAAATTTATTTTATCGAGAAAGACTATTAGTTACTTGGTTTTAAATTTTTGAAGCAATACCTTGAATTTCGAAATAATTCGCGAACAAATTTTTAGTTGACGAGAAAAACTACGAATTACTCGATGCAGCCTTTGATTTTAGATTTGTCAAGAGCATAGGTTTGTGCAAACTTGAGAGAAAGAGTTATTTGATGTTAAATGTTATTTGATTCCTTTTCAAAGAGAGACAATGATTTTAGATTTTTCAAATACAATACTACCATTTTGAGAAAACTCAAAAACCGCGCTGTTTGAGGAGAAACACTTTGAATGTCTGGAAGGAGACCTTGGGTGTGTTTGATTGGTACCAATTCCGAACACAGTAGACTTGGTAGACTCGGAATTCGTGTTTGATTGACTCCGAAATTATCAAAACGGTAGGTTTGGTAGGTTTGGAAGGCCTTCTGAACCTTCTGCTCCAAAAGGCCAGAGGATTTGGGAGACTTTGGAGAGATTTTCGTTTTTATTAGCAAGCCATCTTGGTGAATCCGAAACCTACCGTTTTTAAGATCTTTGTATTTGATTGGGAAATATATTTCCGTCTCTGCGAAATCTACTGTTTTCAGAATTTGGTAGGTTTGGAATTACTAATCAAACACACCCCTGATTTTAGACTTTATAGTATTACAGTTTCAAGATAATTTGCAAAAGGCATTGTTAATGAGATCATTTTGAATTTGTAGAAGGAGGCGTTCAATTTGAGACAACTCGCGAAAATCTTTGATTCAAAACGACAACTTTCAATTTTCTAACTGGAGAGTTTGATTTTAAGTTTTCAAGTATAGTGTCGATATTCGAGAAAACTCGCGATCCAGTGTTATTTGACCACGGGCAATAATTCACCGTTGATATGGCCTATATCACGACCCAAATTGACTTTTTACCCACTGTGTTCTTTTTGCTTCCAAAAAATTCCAAAAAAGCATAATAACTTTGCTGCTGTTCCTTCGTTCTTCCCTCCTCGCAACTTAACCCGAACGCTGATGTTGTTCAAATAAATTTTTCGCGCCTTAGCTCCTACGCAGTGGTGCTTCTCATTTCAAACTTCCTAGATGAACAAATAACGTTTTAGATGTAAATTTCATAGGACTCATAAGGCAATGGAACAATAATAGTCTGGTGGCTTAAGAGCGATTTTTCGGTGAATAGTTAAAAAGTGGATAAAAGCATNAAATTCACCGTTGATATGGCCTATATCACGACCCAAATTGACTTTTTACCCACTGTGTTCTTTTTGCTTCCAAAAAATTCCAAAAAAGCATAATAACTTTGCTGCTGTTCCTTCGTTCTTCCCTCCTCGCAACTTAACCCGAACGCTGATGTTGTTCAAATAAGTTTTTCGCGCCTTAGCTCCTACGCAGTGGTGCTTCTCATTTCAAACTTCCTAGATGAACAAATAACGTTTTAGATGTAAATTTCATAGGACTTATAAGGCAATGGAACAATAAGCTATTTTTGCTTGAGTCTTGAGCAAGCGATTTTTTCTAGAAGATTCTGGTAAATGGCAGATTTTGAATGTGAATCAAGATCAATCCTCGTTGGTTTTATTTTGCAAAAAATGTATACGGGGTGATCAGATATTTTTGCAAGAATTTTTCTTTTACACCGGCCATGTAATGTCAGAAATTTTGCACTTATTTAACACCGTGCATTTAACACCACACCGTGCATTTAACACCACAAGACAATCAATAATTGGAAACAAAGGAATGTCTACCGCCCACTAGTCAAGCGGCTTTCGATTTGTACACAAAGAAGATTGCAAATGAGCATGAGTTTGAAACCTGGATGGCTACCTCAGTCTTTGTGCATACGGAAAGGGTTGTAAAGAGAAGACATCGGCATAAATCAAAATCGAAAGACGTATAAAAACTTCTTCATCGCGTATTTTGCTCATCTAATCCACAAGCTCAGTATCAAATATGTGAATTGGGCAAAATAAATGAGAATTGTATCGCCTGTTCAGCTAATGAATTTGATACATAAAATACGCAAAGCAGATGCATGATGTCTGTCTCACATTAAATCTGTCTCAAATTACATATCACGTGAAAATTCTTGCGAATAAAACAATTGTAGAATTTTTGCATGAGAAATTTTGCGTTATCGCAAATCTCACCTGATATCTAATTTAACCCTAATCTAATTTAACCCTAATTTAACCTAATTTCCACCCCCCTGTCGGTTTTTTTGCAGAGCATTTATTAACGGCATGAGATATGACTCTCTAACTTTCTGACAATTACTAATTATCTATTAGCTACATTTTGACAATAAAATTTTTGAACAATGGGAGTCACGTGACAGATGACAATACCATATTTGGAAGATGGTATTGACAAAATCAATGTTTTTGATATTTTTACAACCAGAATTAGTTTCAAATGTGGATTATAATACCTTAAAAGAATCAGCAAACAAAGAGCTTTCATTTGTTATCAATAACAATGGAATTTGCTGTCATCAGCATTTTTAAATGATGACGTCACATGTGCCGCCATTTTGGGTCAATTTTGCAAAATTCGAAGCTTTTTCCAGCAGAAGTTGTAGAAAATGCATAGAATTGCGTTTTGCAATACATTTAAAGTATTTTTAGCAAGTTTTGTATCAATTTTTGGTCGTAAAACCCACTTCGTGATTGTGACGTCATCGATATTTGTCATTTTCTTCAAAAATAACTGTCTAAAAACACCTTTAGGTATTATTTTTGAGTTAGGAATGAATAATATGGCAAATAAGATGAAAAATAGCGAATTATATTATATTTTTCCGTTTTTAGAACGAATTAGCTGGAGAAACTTATATTTTGATATTTTTCAACATTATGACGTCATAGTGACGTCATCTAATGAGATGGCCACACTCAAAGCTGCCAATCAGTAAAGAATGGTTAGTACTACGCCCTTGCCAGGTTTGAATGATTTCCCATTAGTCTAAGGCGATTTATTGAGGGGGGGGTGGAAAGCACCCCCCCGGCTATATTAGTTCAAAAAAAGCCCGGTTAAATTAGGGTTAAGACAGACTTTGGATGCAAGGCGAAATAATTCTGCATTATCGCTAACATCGTCTGACATTTCATGTGAAAAAGACTTAAGAAATCTATCCTTCTTCTTTCGATATGCAGTCGGGTCCAAAAGTCTGAGTCTGAGTCCATTTCCCGCATCAGAAACCATTCATATTACTATGTTTTTGCGAAACAACAAATTATTTTCTTTGAGCCAATGCTTCATGAAATTAAACTGATAGCTGATAGAAGTGAACAAACTTGGTAGTGGACCAAGACTTTTGGACCTGATTGTATGCTCATGTCTTCTCTTAACAATCACTGTTCGCATGCACACCCTGGCGTGTCATTCGACATGAAAGGGTACTATGGTGAAGATATCTGCCATTGATATGCACATGAATCAGAATGACTTGAAGGAAAGAAATCAAATGAACTATATCTTGCAGTATTTAATTAGTATTCAAAGTTGGTAACATTGATTCACATTAATCACTATCATTGCATATCATTAAGGAATAGTCTATTAATCTTGCTCACACCATTGATTCACAATGATTACATTGATTCACACCAATCAGTATCACTGCATATCATCAAGGAATCATCAAGGAGATTCTTGTTTGAAAGTGTCACCCATTAAATGTTTTGTTCCATTAGTCTATTAATCTTGCTCATACCATTGATTCACAATGATTACATTAATTCACACCAATCACTATCACTGCATGACCAGCATAACATAAAAAAGTGTCACCATTAAATGTTTTGTTCCATTAGTCTATTAATCTTGCTCACACCATTGATTCACAATGATTACATTGATTCACATCAATCACTATCACTGCATGACCTGCATAACATAAAAAAGTGTCACCATTTAATGTTTTGTTCCATTAGCCTATTAACCTTGACATGTTAGGGAATCCGCACACCCATGCCAGTATTATTTGTTAATTAGAATACCTACGTAAGAACCTCCTTTACATGAACACTTAACTGAGGTTCATAATGACTAGGCATTGAAGTATGCTAAGAGATTAATGATATTCGCTTTTGTATTACCTAAAAATGTTTTATGCCATGTGAGATTACGCTGATTGGTTAATTTTTTAAAGTAACCTAGTAACCCTTTAGGGTGGAGTAAAATTGCAATGTATGCATGTCATGAGTCACGTTGTAGATCGCCTAGAGTGCAGACGTTTTTTGATGAGATCGCATGATGTAGAACAAATGGAGGTCGTCTTCTTTGTGTTGCTCTTCGGTTTAAATTAATATCCTTTACGAACTAGCTTGGCTGGAGAGGAATCTCCAACATGACAAGCGTTAAAAGGGGCTGGGTCACGGGATTTCTGTCGAAACAGTGATTTTGTGGCTTTTAGGTCAAGTCACAGATTTTTTGTCATTTTTCAAAATGAAAGCATTATTTTTGAAGATGAATTGTGATACTGTATTTTATAGAAGCACAAACAAACAATTATTGTGCTGCAAGTTTGCAGAGATACATGGAGATCTCGATCAGTCACTTCTGAGTGGATTCACCCCATTCATCGAATGAAATGCAGAAAACAACAGTCACGTGAATACCTCATGCACACTACTCCAGTTTCATTCTGAGCCGTTTTTGCTACTGGAACGAGGCTTGTTTAGGTCCCCGTAAACACTAATCGGTTTTCATTATGAAAACGAATGAAACGAATGTACCTATATGTTATGCTTTTCACACTACCTCCCTTTTAATTTCACAGCAAAAATTGTTTGAATCAATGATGACACGTGTCATGGACCAAGAAATGAATATGATGTGATCCATTCCGACTGTTTCCATTTTTGGTGTTCACATTAAACGATCCGCTTTCATTTGGCTCCGTTTTGATCACGGAAATTAATGTCAACACGGGACCTAAAACGGAGCAAAATCGATCCGTTTTCATTTGAAACAGAGTTGTGTGAATGGGGCGTGAAACAATAGATATTGCAGGTTTGTTTACAGTTGTGTGACCCAGCCCTTTTACAAAACCATCAGCTTTAAAAAACTTACTCAAAGACTGCATTTCTTTGCCTGTCCTGGCCGATGTACGCAACCTTTATGTTTGTCAGTGACTACCACCCTTATGACGTCAGTGCCTGGGTATTTCCACATGCCAAAAGCATACATTTCTCTTTTCGTTCCAGACAGCACAGTTGTAACATCTTGAGAGATTTTCTGGCCATTNAGGCCAAGCTTTAAAAATCAATATCTCCACTATCTCTTGACCGATTTTAATTTTTTTTGCTGTACACCGACCCCCAGAGTATGTTTAATTAGGACAGTGTATAATTAATTTTGTATTCAAAACTTCATATTTTGCCATTTATTCCCTGCCCTGGATCACTGTGGGGACCTAAAACGGAGCAAAATCGATCCGTTTTCATTTGAAACAGAGTTGTGTGAATGGGGCGTGAAACAATAGATATTGCAGGTTTGTTTACAGTTGTGTGACCCAGCCCTTTTACAAAACCATCAGCTTTAAAAAACTTACTCAAAGACTGCATTTCTTTGCCTGTCCTGGCCGATGTACGCAACCTTTATGTTTGTCAGTGACTACCACCCTTATGACGTCAGTGCCTGGGTATTTCCACATGCCAAAAGCATACATTTCTCTTTTCGTTCCAGACAGCACAGTTGTAACATCTTGAGAGATTTTCTGGCCATTCATCCATTTTACAGAATACTTTCCCAATAGCTGGAACACTGCTTTCCATTTGTATTCAATATCCACTTTTAACCTCAACAAATTGATCATCATCTCAGTGTTGGCTGGTACTTGAACTGAGACGTCTGTCTTATCTGTTGTCGTGTATGTTTTTGTCTTGCTGGCTTCTACATTGAAAGAAGATGTTTTAGTGATTTCGTTCGTGAAGGTTGATTTTATTCCAAATAATCCAGCTCCAACTTCTACCGATGCCCCAATTTTTACTGCCATAGAGAAACCTGAGCCAACTTTGAATGAAGATGAGGTTGTCAAAGCTGTTGTGAGCAATTTGCTGCATTTGTATGAGGTTGTATGAGCTGAGCAAATGACGGGACGGAAGCCTTTGATTGGCTGAGGTTTTGCAACATTGAGCGGTGTCTTGTCTTCAATGTTGAATTTTATTGCTTTTAGTGCCAACATATTATTGCGATTTGAAACAGATTTGCATCTGTATGATCTACTAGATGCTGATCTGTCCATAGCACTCATAGAGCATTGTTTTAACTGTCCGGAGGTGTCTTTAATCTTGATAGATAGGACTGGTTTTTCGATCCATGATGTGCCATTGTATCTGCCCATCTTGCAACATTTAAATTCTTCTAAGCAGTATAATTGATTGCATGAATTCCTGTATAGCCCTGCCATGTAGTATCCACTTCTACATTTGCTCCAGCCTTTGCGATCAAAGGAGCCCCAGACATTGAGTTTGTAACAGTGGCCCCATTGCTTCACTTGAGACTTTGGCCGACAACATTTGGCTAATTCAATATTGTGTAAGCGCTGTCCGCTAGTAGTCCAGATTCCTGCCATGTAGTAGCCATTGTGGCACGTAGACCAGCCTTTATGATCGAAACTACCCCACCAATTGTGATTGTAACATTCTTGGTCGTTCTTTGTTGGCTACAAATAGCTAGGTGCATCACTACAATGAGCTTCTTCAATTAGGCCTAGAGTGTCCGGGCTATGCCTGTCGTTCCTAAACATTCCTCTCATGTATCTGCCATGTCCACATAGTGACCAACCTGCATGGTCCAGGCTTCCCCACCAGTTTGCGTTGTGGCTTTGAGGACTTGGTATGGAAACTTGTCCTTTCATGTAATTGCGATACTGTGTGTTCGTCTGCCACTCATGACTGAGTCTGCGAAGAACTTGCTTTGCGACATCAATATTGCCAACAACGCTCACAGTGTATGCACTAGGGC
>REGM01000267.1:387249-413559 GCA_004194415.1 Aurelia aurita | reverse complement strand
GGGTGTGGCCTGAAAAATGAGGGTGAAGTCAAGAGAAAATTTCCTTGCAATCAGCAGCATGGCTAGTGCAACTCCAATGGGGGTAATAAATGAGGGGCTTTGGGGGCGAAGCCCCCAGGAAAATTATCGAAGACACTCCTTCTACTTTGGCTTAGAACACTTCTACAAATCCCTTGTTTGCCAGTGCTAAAATAGAATTTTGACCATTTTGTAACAGATTTTTTATAAATTAGCATCCCACATCATTTTCTTCATTAAAAGAATATACTGCTACATTTTCCCAACGTTGAACTAAGGCTCGTGCTGCAAATTATAACTAATCGATTTTTAAATCCCCAAATCACCACGAAATTTTTCTCTTTGTCCATTCATGTCGAGTCTTTCGATAAATTGATCGATGTTTTGTTATCGTTTTCAGTTCTTTCCAGACCGAAAATTTTAAGAAACTCGATTACAGCTCAAGAAAAAGAAGACTAAAAATTTTACAAAAATCCTGGAATCAAATTATGAATTTGAGCAAAGATTAAGTCATAAATCTTCAAAATCAGTCCAGTGATCGATGTTTCGTGGTCTGTCAAAAGTGGATAGTTCTTTTTTTGGCGCACACGGTATACCGAGTGTACCTGCTTCCATCGGACTATCGCGCCGCCATTCGCTTTGTGAACCAGAACCAACAGAACCATACACTTCGTTGCCTCGTTTTCGAAATCTGCATCAAACCTGAGTTTTCGAACATTAGCGCGTTTCGCCTCCCGCGCCTTCGGCGCTCCCTGGAGTGTACTAAATAAGGTAACAGGTTTGATCAGGGCTAGCGATGCCAATTAATAGCTCCAATCAATTCGCAATAACTTTTAAGTTAATTCTGAAAAGTTAACTTGAACCTAGGTGCCATGTTTATTGATATTGGTGCTTCCAAAGTTGAAATATTATTCTTTAAAGTTCAAATTTGACTCCACCTCCAACAAGCGCTTTGGCGTGTATTGTGAGGTGTCCATTATTTGAAAGGGGACATCAAAGAGAAACAGTTGTCTTTTTTTGCAAAAGGGGCCCTTTTTCAGTGAAAAGGGGGCCCTTTTTGCCATATTTTGAGGGGGGCCCACCGGCCACGGGCCGGTGGACCGGTGGGCCAGTCCGCCACTGTATGGGGGTGACCATTTCCGATGATCATGACGTGCGTGGATACCAGACGAGATTAGGGGAAAGAAACAATCAAATAAACCTTGTTACCGACCCTTTTGAGCTAGCGAAGAAAAACCTGGTTGAACTTTCCAAAACGATGCACAATGGTTTGACAAGAACTATTTTTGATAACAATGTAATTGAAACGACCGAAATTATTCGATTTTTAACCGACCTTAAATCCCTTGCAACGAAGTTGAAGGTACATGGAGCAGTGATGATTGGGCATCAGAATGCTTCCTTGTTTGTAGAGAAAGCTCGACAACTTACCGATACCGTTGCCTCCATACCTGATTCGGCAATAAAAGAAACGTACATGACTTTTTTAAGAAAGCTTGAAAAGCACACAATCGACATTAAAGAGCAGGATTTAGACAGCTTGAATTTGATAATAGACTTTCTCAGTTCGCATCATCGTCTTTATGAGGGAGTGGAACTCATAATCCATATAATTGGCATTGCAGCCATTAAAATATCGGTTGAAAGTGTGGTAGAAAGTTTGGTATCAAGGTATGAGATTCATTTTGATAAGGAAAGGCAGCTCACAGAAGAACACGCATTAAATGAAATGGAAATAGCGGAGAACGGGCCAAAATTTGCAAAAGCTGACAGAATTCTCAAAGCAGCAATGAATATGTACTGGGAAAAGAAAACTTTCTCTGGAGAGTGGCATTTTACTCATAGATCCGAAGATATCAGGACCTATTCAGGAAAAAGCAAAGTAATGACAAAACTAATGAACGAAACTTCAAAATGATCTTTTATGGAACAATGAATGACAATATTTCGCCTTTATTTGCCTATCGTTTAGATAATTTTTGTTACTAATGTCGAATATAAGCATTGTAAAAAGTATCTTAATCTCGGTTTCATCTTCTTGTACCTCCTGCTTGTCTAAAAAACAACATTTTTAGTACATATTTGAGAATGAACCACAATTTCAAAAAATATTTTCACAGGAAATTTTCTTATGAAACTTTGCGGTCACAGGAAGTCTATGAAAAAATAACACTCTGGGCTATACCCTTTGCTTTTTGGGAAATATTGAGGGGTCCCAATTTCACCCTTTTTCTAAGGCCATACCCTTTGCTTTTTGCCAAAAATGGAGGGGTCCTAATTTCACCCTTTTTCAAAGGCTATAGCCTTCGCTTTTGCCAAAAATCGATAGGTCCAAATTTCACCCTTTTTCTAAGGCTATACCCTTTGCTTTTTGCCAAAAATCGATGGCTCATAATTTCACCTCTTTTCTAAGGCTATACCCTTTACTTTCTGCCATAAATCGAGGGGTCTCAATTTCACACTTTTCTAAGGCTATAGCCTTTGCGTTTTGCCAAAAATCGAGGGGTCCCAATTTCACCCTTTTTGCTAAGGCCATACCCTTTGCTTTTTGCCAAAAATGGAGGGGTCCTAATTTCACCCTTTTTCAAAGGCTATACCTTTCGCTTTTTTGCCAAAAATCGATGGGTCATAATTTCACCCCTTTTCTAAGGCTTTACCCTTTGCTTGATGCCAAAAATCGAGGGATCCCAATTTCACACTTTTTCTAAGGCTATACCCTTTGCGTTTTGCCAAAAATCGATTTGTCCCAATTTCATCCTTTTTCTAAGGCTATACCATTGCTTTTTACCAAAAATCGATTAATCCGAAATTCACCCCTTTTCTAAGGCTATATCCTTTGCTTTTTGCCAAAAATCGAGGGGTCCAAATTTCACCCTTTTTCTAAGGCTATACCCTTTGCTTTTTGCCAAAAATCGATGGGTCCAAATTTCACCCTTTTTCTAAGGCTATACCCTTTGCTTTTTGCCAAAAANGGATTTTTGGTAAAATTCCAGGGCTATAGGGCTTGAAAAATGGTGATTTTTGGACCCAATGTTTGGGTCGAAATATCACTAATCTTCAAAGGCTATAGCCTTGGAAAATGGGCAAAAATCGATGGTTCTAAAAGTCACCAATTTTCAAAGGATATAGCCTTGGAATTTTACCAAAAATCGATGGATTCAAAAATCACTAATTTTCAAAGCCGATAGCCTCAGAAAATGGACAAAAATCGATGGGTCCAAATATCACTAATTTTCAAAGCCTATAGCCTTGGAAATGGGCAGAAATCCATGGGTCCAAATATGAATAATTTTCAAAGCCTATAGCCTAGGAAAATGGGCAAAAGTCCATGGGTCTAAAAATCACCAATATTCAAAGCCTATAGCCTTGGAAAAAGGGAAAAAATGGATGGGTCCAAATATCACTAATTTTCAAAGCCTATAGCCTTGGAAAAAGGGCAAAAATGGATAGGTCCAAATATCACTAATTTTCAAAGGCCTGAAGCCTTGGAAAATGGGAAAAAATCCATGGGTCCAAATATGAATAATTTTCAAAGCCTATAGCCTAGGAAAATGGGCAAAAGTCCATGGGTTTAAAAATCACCAATATTCAAAGGCTATAGCCTTGGAAAATGGGCAAAAATCCATGGGTCTAAAAATCACCAATATTCAAAGCCTTGGGAAAAGGTAAAAAATGGCTGGGTCCGAATATCACTCATTTTCAAAGGCTATAGCCTTGGAAAATGGTCAAAAATCGATGGGTCTAAAAATCACCAATTTTCAAAGGCCTATAGTCAAAGTCAAAGCCTATAGCCTAGGAAAATGGGCAAAAGTCCATGGGTCTAAAAATCACCACTATTCAAAGCCTATAGCCTTGGAAAAAGGGCAAAAATGGATGGGTCCAAATATCACTCATTTTCAAAGCCTTGGAATTTTACCAAAATAGATGGGTCCAAATATCACTAATTTTCAAAGGCTATAGCCTTGCAAGGGGGCAAAAATCCATGGGTCGAAATATGAATAATTTTCAAAGCCTATAGCCTAGAAAAATGGGCAAAAATCCATGGGTCTAAAAATCACCAATATTCAAAGCCTTGGCAAAAGGTAAAAAATGGATGGGTCCGAATATCACTCATCTTCAAAGGCTATAGCCTTGGAAAATGGGCAAAAATCGATGGGTCTAAAAATCACCAATTTTCAAAGGCCTATAGTCAAAGTCAAAGCCTATAGCCTAGGAAAATGGGCAAAAGTCCATGGGTCTAAAAATCACCAATATTCAAAGCCTATAGCCTTGGAAAAAGGGCAAAAATGGATGGGTCCAAATATCACTAATTTTCAAAGCCTATAGCCTTGGAAAAAGGGCAAAAATGGATAGGTCCAAATATCACTAATTTTCAAAGGCCTTGGAAGCCTTGGAAAATGGGAAAAAATCCATGGGTCCAAATATGAATAATTTTCAAAGCCTATAGCCTAGGAAAATGGGCAAAAGTCCATGGGTTTAAAAATCACCAATATTCAAAGGCTATAGCCTTGGAAAATGGGCAAAAATCCATGGGTCTAAAAATCACCAATATTCAAAGCCTTGGGAAAAGGTAAAAAATGGCTGGGTCCGAATATCACTCATTTTCAAAGGCTATAGCCTTGGAAAATGGTCAAAAATCGATGGGTCTAAAAATCACCAATTTTCAAAGGCCTATAGTCAAAGTCAAAGCCTATAGCCTAGGAAAATGGGCAAAAGTCCATGGGTCTAAAAATCACCACTATTCAAAGCCTATAGCCTTGGAAAAAGGGCAAAAATGGATGGGTCCAAATATCACTCATTTTCAAAGCCTTGGAATTTTACCAAAATAGATGGGTCCAAATATCACTAATTTTCAAAGGCTATAGCCTTGCAAGGGGGCAAAAATCCATGGGTCGAAATATGAATAATTTTCAAAGCCTATAGCCTAGAAAAATGGGCAAAAATCCATGGGTCTAAAAATCACCAATATTCAAAGCCTTGGCAAAAGGTAAAAAATGGATATGGGTCCAAATATCACTAATTTTCAAAGGCTATAGCCTTGGCAAATGAGCAAAAATCGATGGGCCCAAATATTAATAATTATCAAAGCTTATAGCCTTGGAAAATGGGCAAATATCTATTACAGTAAAACCCCGCAAACAGGAACATACTTTTCTAAAAGACAGACTGACTATGTTCTTATGAATNGGCTATAGCCTTGCAAGGGGGCAAAAATCCATGGGTCGAAATATGAATAATTTTCAAAGCCTATAGCCTAGAAAAATGGGCAAAAATCCATGGGTCTAAAAATCACCAATATTCAAAGCCTTGGCAAAAGGTAAAAAATGGATATGGGTCCAAATATCACTAATTTTCAAAGGCTATAGCCTTGGCAAATGAGCAAAAATCGATGGGCCCAAATATTAATAATTATCAAAGCTTATAGCCTTGGAAAATGGGCAAATATCTATTACAGTAAAACCCCGCAAACAGGAACATACTTTTCTAAAAGACAGACTGACTATGTTCTTATGAATGTGGTGCTCTTGCTATCTTCAGGGTAACGTTCTTACCTCAAGGACCCTTATGAAAATGAGAAGCACAAAAGCTATATGCAGTATATATGCATTTAATAAACTTGGGAGGTGTGATTGCATTCTAAACGTTGCAGGAAATAGTAATCTGTTGTGTTGTGAACACAAGGAAACTATATCATACAAATTTGCCACAATATTTGCTTACCCTTTAAAACTGTCTGAGGTGTTTGGACTTAAAAAAGGTGTGAGTTTTTATAAGGTAATGTGATCAGCAGATGTTTAAAAAATGGCCAGATTTCAAATTCACAAAATTGGTTATTTTTCAGGAAATGAATTATAAATGTATCATGGAAAGAAATCAGACTGTTTTTGGTTCTTATCTTTGGGTGTCTTTTTCAAAAATATCAGTCTGTAGGTTCTTATTTTCCTATGTTCTTGTTTGCGGGGTTTTACTGTAGTCCAAATATGAATAATTTTCAAAGCCTATAGCCTAGAAAAATGGGCAAAAATCCATGGGTCTAAAAATCACTAATTTTCAAAGGCCTTGGAAATTTACCAAAAATGGATGGGTCCAAATATCAATAATTTTCAAAGCCTATAGCTTTGGCAAATGAGCAAAAATCGATGAGTCTAAAAATCACTAATTTTCAAAGGCTATAGCCTTGGAAAATGGGCAAAAATCAATGGGTCTAAAAATCACCAATTTTCAAAGATATAGTCTTGGAAAATGGGCAAGAATCGACGGGTCTAAAAATTACCAATTTTCAAAGCCTATAGCCTTGGAATTTTACCAAAAATAGATGGGTCCAAATATCACTAATTTTCAAAGGCTATAGCCTTGGCAAATGAGCAAAAATCGATGGGCCCAAATATCAATAATTGTCAAAGCTTATAGCCTTGGAAAATGGGCAAAAATAGATGAGTCTAAAAATCACCAATTTTCAAAGACTATAGCCTTGGCAAATGAGCAAAAATCGATGGGCCCAAATATCAATAATTGTCAAAGCTTATAGCCTTGGAAAATGGGCAAAAATAGATGAGTCTAAAAATTNTTACCAAAAATGGATGGGTCCAAATATCAATAATTTTCAAAGCCTATAGCTTTGGCAAATGAGCAAAAATCGATGAGTCTAAAAATCACTAATTTTCAAAGGCTATAGCCTTGGAAAATGGGCAAAAATCAATGGGTCTAAAAATCACCAATTTTCAAAGATATAGTCTTGGAAAATGGGCAAGAATCGACGGGTCTAAAAATTACCAATTTTCAAAGCCTATAGCCTTGGAATTTTACCAAAAATAGATGGGTCCAAATATCACTAATTTTCAAAGGCTATAGCCTTGGCAAATGAGCAAAAATCGATGGGCCCAAATATCAATAATTGTCAAAGCTTATAGCCTTGGAAAATGGGCAAAAATAGATGAGTCTAAAAATCACCAATTTTCAAAGACTATAGCCTTGGCAAATGAGCAAAAATCGATGGGCCCAAATATCAATAATTGTCAAAGCTTATAGCCTTGGAAAATGGGCAAAAATAGATGAGTCTAAAAATCACCAATTTTCAAAGACTATAACCTTGGAATTTTACCAAAAATATATGGATTCAAATATCACTAATTTTCAAAGCCTATAGCCTTGGAAAATGGGCAAAAATGGATGGGTCCAAATATCACCAATTTTCAAGGGCTACTAGTTTGGAATTGCGCCAAAAATGAATCGGTCCAAAAATCAGCAATTTGCAAGGGCTATATGTTTAGAATGGTGCCAGAAATGAATCTGTCCAAAAATCAGCAATTTTCAAAGGTTACGCATTTGGCTGAAACAATTTGTTTGGAAGTTGTATTCACTTTATTTTAAACGTTAATCAAATCCCGTTTGAAACTGCTGTGTGGTTGATGTTCATCCATGTAATGAAAAAAGAACACGAAATTAGGAAATAAAATCGTCGGTGTTCTAAATTTCAGGTTGGGATTCGTCGGCAGGAGGCTTCACTTCATATATAGCGAGTGGGGAAGACGAAGAGGTACGTAAACAACAAACTGTGACATTATTCACCAAACTTACATGAAATTTCAACTATTTAGTATTTTCGCCCATGAAAAATTTGAAACGACGCACCGACATCGAGTTGCTCAAAAAGTACACATTTTGTAATTTTCACAGAAATTTGATTATGCTTATTAATTCTTAGCTCCAGATAGATAAACAAATTAATGTGGCCCCTCAGAGCTGATGGGCCAGATCACAAATATAAAATTTGCTATTTGCCAACGGCAGTGTTCTCTCATCACATGTGCCTAAGTTTGGGATTTTTAAGCACACTGGCCAACGGTGCACTCCGCAGCAACCGAAATAGTTGGGGGTTAAAGAAAAAATGTTTAGATCTTTTCTCCACAAACCAGTGCACTTAATGTCCATGACTGAGACAAGATCCCCGTCATGAAAAAAGGAGCATAGTACAATTTTGGTTGTGGGTGGGTGGGTGAAATAAAAACGCAAAATCAAACGCCAGATCTTTGCCACGCCTTTCCTTCCTTTGCTTTCCGCGTCCAAATACGAATGAAACGTGTTTAAAGTTTGGTTTTAAATAGTCGCAAAACTAAATCAAAAGATTTCGCAACTTATTGTCTACGAAACACAGACTTACAAAGGCTGATTGTTAATGAAACAAATTCTTTTGTCAAGCAACATTGCGCGAGGCAGGCAGCGTACTAAATCATTCGAGCAGCGTATAAGCAATCTGCTGGGAATAGAGAACAACCTGTTACTACCCATGCAACAAGAACAGAAACAAATGGAGGAACCTTTCTTTTTATAAACAAAACGCTCGCAGCATCTTCCGCGAATTAACTGGGATATAAAATTTCATTCTTATCCTTATTAATCTCTAAGAATTCTTTTGGCTTTGTTAAGTCAATGTCCAGTGTTCTTTCGGCAATGATAACATATCTGACCAACTGCGAAATGAGAGATTACGAAATCATGGTTTGAACTAATTCATTTTGAGGCTTACCTTCGAAATACATCTAAATTGTTGCGAAAAAGTTTTGCAAGTTTTTTATCACCAAAAGTAAACTTTCTTTTCAAGTACACGTTATCTGTGTCAGTGGAGAAACTCGGCAGACAAAGCATCAACGCCCAGCGGCCCCTAAACCAGACGAAGAACAAATTGCCTTGAAGGGAAACTGGGAAGAGCCCAAGACAATGCCGTGCTGTGAGGCCTGAGTCTAGCCAGCATTTGGAGAACTGGGGGATACCAAATTACATTGTGGCCTTGGAGTCAAACTCAATTTATGGGACGTAGAATTTTCGATTCCCATATCTAGGTTCAAGTTCACATATCTAGGTTCCCTCCTTGCTATGGCCTATGTTTCTGTTTCCTCTAGCAGCAAAATCCTTTTAAATGGAATAACCTAGCCTGATTGCCAACCAGCTAAGAAAATTTGTGTTTCTAGGCGATTTGTTGTCCGGCAACTATTTTGTCACGTGTGTCCATTATGAACTTTTTATTCTTTTCAGCTTCTTACTGTTNTAGTCTAGCCAGCATTTGGAGAACTGGGGGGTACCAAATTACATTGTGGCCTTGGAGTCAAACTCAATTTATGGGACGTAGAATTTTCGATTCCCATATCTAGGTTCAAGTTCACATATCTAGGTTCCCTCCTTGCTATGGCCTATGTTTCTGTTTCCTCTAGCAGCAAAATCCTTTTAAATGGAATAACCTAGCCTGATTGCCAACCAGCTAAGAAAATTTGTGTTTCTAGGCGATTTGTTGTCCGGCAACTATTTTGTCACGTGTGTCCATTATGAACTTTTTATTCTTTTCAGCTTCTTACTGTTTGTCCAACTTCGAATTGCCTCGCTTTGGTTTATCGTGATAAGGAGACTGTACGATTTGTCAAGCACATAAATGCGTCATGTAAAGATGTTGTGAACATGGACAGTAATAGTCAAGAACCCTCAGGATTTTATGATATATCTTGTGTTTATTACGAATAATTATACTTTTTAGCCGTAGAAGTAAGACTTTTATATCATGCAGCTTCTTAAGTGTCGGTCTCTTTTTCTGCTCTTCAGAATGTCTGGTCATGGCCCGGGGGCGGTACTTTACCCCTCAATTTACGGGGGTCTGCCTTTGGAGTAAAGAGATTCTTACCCTGTAAAGAGACTTCGGTAAAAATCAGGCTACAATCTTTTGAACATACATACAACAAGAGAAACTATAGTACTTGCTCACCTAAAAATAACCATAATAAGTCTAACATCAGATGGTCCATCTATCTCTCCATGGCTTCTACTCTTGTCTTCAGCTCTGTGACAATTCGCTTCATTCTTGATGGATCATTGAAAAAGTTTGTGAATAACGTTCTTTCCAGCGCTTTCAATGAATCTGAGGCCAAAAGCTACGGCAGAAAGGAAAAATATGAATTATCTTGTTGAGTAGCTTTGTAAAATACAATATACCCGTTGAGTGAAAAATAAAAATGACGAAATTTTCACTCAAACTTGAGAAGCTTTTAGTGCTATGGTCTGATCCACGTTTCTTTCAAAAATCATGTAAACCATCTAAGAAGTTGATAACTGACTATACCTGTCTTTGATAATTCGCCGTGCTAAATTTCGAAATACTCGAAATTTAGGCAGTTTGAGCAAAAGAGGAAATCATAGTTAAACTCTTTAAAGGGTTTGTGCAAGGTTAAAAGTTTGCATTTGCAAAGAGCAAAAAAATCTAAAAATATCCCATTCAAATCGAAGTTGCACAGGTGCCGTGAACAATAGATAGCCAAAGAAACAATGCCGTGTCTGAGTGTTTTCTTTGTACTAACCTTCTTCTTTTTGTCAACTTCTGATATTGCACTTTTAACAGATTTCTCAACTGTAACCAGAACATCGTCTATTTTTGATATTTTCTCCGACATTTCCTAGAGGGAGAAAATTAGGTTTCAATAAAATTATTACAATAAATTGACCACAAAAAAGATGAAAGAATATAGAAGTGAATTTAGATTGTGGCGGTGTCATCTGCATATATCATAACGAACTCTACAAGATCCTCACTTAAAGTTTCTGCTCTTGTGACGTGGAAATAAAAGCTCTGTCCACAAGGAGTTTGAGAGTGGATACAGGGTGAGTCAAAGAAGTATCAACAATCTGGAAAATTATAACTCACAGATATTGCAGCGATCTAAAACTGAAATAAGTTTTCAACCTTAATTTTCGTATTTTTCAGATAATCATGTAGTATTTGGTTCTGGTAAAAATGTTGAGCAAAGGTAACGAAAATGTGTCTAAACATAGAGGTAAATGATAGAGAGACTATTGTCAAACCAACTTATTAAATTATTATGAATATCACCACTTTTATTTCATGGAATGCAACTGTCTTCTTGAATACGTCTGTAGTTTTAAACATGTTTTTCATGTATTTCCAAGACATTCTGAAGGCTCCTTGTTTTAGATGTGAAAGTAAACAAAATTTCTTCGTCTACTTTAGGATGTTTTCCGTAGTATTCATCTTTCGGACTGACTTACTAATTCTTTATTTTCAACGAAACCAAAGACTAACAAGTCAGGTAAAAATTTAGAGCCGAAAAAAATTTTTCTTTCAATGGTTCTTTCGGTTTGTCGGTCGACATGACACAATCTCTTACAACGTGACCAAAGATGATTTATGACACACATAGATTGGAAAACACTGCAAATAACTATGTATACACACCTCTCCAAAGGCATCACTGTGCGATTCTCCTTCGATGCCAAGAGCCATAGATGTGCAATCTTTTAGTTGTTTTTTCCTGTCATAAAATTTAATACAATCTTATTTGGTGAAAGGAATTTGTTTCAAGAAGTAGTTGGAGTAGATGATTAGCAAGAATTCGACGATATAAAGGAACTACCGGGAAATTAAGAATAAGTCCCCTGTTTGAAAAATCGTACTGCAAAAAATCATCCAACCGATTTGAAAAATTTCCCATCCAATGCCTGACAGAGGCTTCAACTTAATTTTAATATTTAATTTATAATTCATGATGAATTATTTTGCTTTCAAATGAAAAATTTCCCGAAACTTGCATTCATGGGTTTGGTTATTTACTTCTTTTTTCAACCATTAAAATAATAGAGTGCTGTTTTTCTTAGCTCGGGTATTGCTTTCTAATGAAAGGAAACCGCCAACGTGTAAATATCCCCTCCAATCAACGCTTGGCACCAAAAAGAATGTTTAGTGTAAAGATCTATGGACAATGTACGGCAAATTTTTTACTGTTTTTGAGCATATCGAGGAATGCGATTGTTGGCTAAATGCTGATTTCAGAAGAAAGCACATCATCTAAGATTGAGCGAAAATTCCCAAAATTTAAATTGAAGCCACGGTGAGACAAAAGATTTACCCTTTTACAAATTTGTTACATGATTTTTTGAGTACGATTTTAAAACAGTGGATGAAGTTTCTTTACTGCGGTATTTCAATCTAATTTCTATCACAATTTGCAAGATTATAGGCACTAAGAAGAAACAGCATTTTATGGGTAGTATGCATAAATCAGTAAGCCCGATGAAAAATGTAAATAAGTAATCACTGTCCAAAAATAAAACTAAAAAAAAAATGTTTTTCCAAATATGTGTACAGCATTTATCCAATTCATTCTTTTCACGCAATATCTTTGTACAACAATGCAATAGAACAAAGAATAAAGCCACATAGCTGTGATGCAAACTTACAAATTATCAAGTGATTCAACATCACTGCTATCAGGTGATTCGGAATTGTCACCAGGCCTTCTCGCGTTCATCATGAAATCATCAAAGTTCTGTTTTAACATGCCACAAGTTATAAAATGTCTCTTTGGAGCTTGGATGTCATCTTTATCTAAAAGGAAAGAGATGCTTTGAAAAAAAGATTTTCTAGCACCTTAGATGAGGCCTTAATACAGTATACAACTTTAATAGAAACATTATTATACGAGATTTGTATTATGAAGGCCAAAAATTTGAGAAAGTTTAGTATTACGTTTCAAATGAACTAAGAAACTTACACAAGATTAATTCATTCGTGGCTAACTAAGAACATTTTAGAACTAGGGGCTTTATCCAAGGTTGTTATAAAAAAAGTGCATGTCTCCAACAGCTGGATCTAACAATCTGAAATCTGCTCCGGAACAAGCCAAAACATCCAGGCAATCTTACGGAATAAATTCAAGCAGAGATTCCAAGCAGGAACAATGACATCAGACTGTTCTATACCATTTTCAAATTATTGATCTCGTGAGATAAGATGAGAATTCACGGTACTAACTTATTTTTTGCCATAACAGATCTAATCGGCTAAGGAATCTTTGCACCCAATTCAAATCAAGTGATCAACCCTTGATAAAACATCTTTTGATTTCTTTAACATATTTCGTGCCATGACAATTTGTGCCATGAATGCAAAAAATAGAATAATACTAACACTTCCCAAGAGTATGGTCACATGACTTCAAATAGGTAGCAGCAAACCTTAGGTGATTACCTCCATTGAAAATACACAAGAATAAGAATCACTTACCGAAAGCCTTGAAAAGATTTTGCATGAAGAAATCACGTGAGTCAATTGTCTCTCTTGCAGGTTTTTCCTGTGTGTGAGGTAGCATCAGAGACTATTATCAAGTTAAAGACAATTCTGAGACTGAATTAGCTACAAGCTTTTCCATAAGAGAATAGTTTATACGAAACTTCTCCTATCATGGTAACAATTTAGGAAACTCTCGTATTACAGTTGCGAAGCATCGAGAATCGTTTTAAAAGTTAAGTTCACATATTATCACGGCATTACCTGTCACTGTACTGCGGCTTTTCTCCTCAATTTTACCAATTTGACATGCTAGAATGGCATGAAAAAGCGGTCTTCAGAATTGAAATCAGGAGGAAATAGACTTTCAGATGGCATAAAATTGATGTCTCAACAATTTGAACCAAAAAATTGCTAGAATTCCCCCAAGGGATATAACCCCCTTTATCTAGCTCAAACCTCAAATTCCTCTTAAAATTCTAAATCAAATCATGGTTAGGCCCTTTCTCAAAACCTCTGGTTTCAGGTGCACTCAAAATTGTGACTTTGGGAGCTCGTATCTCCGGTGTTTCGTGGACGATTTATAAATGCAAGGTACGTGCATTTAAGTTGAAGATTACCAAATTTAGTTGTGCAGTGGGAAAGTCCCGAAATTTTATTGTTTCATTCCTTTCTCCAGTCAAAAGGGGGTACTTTTTTCTGAGACACCCGGTATTATATCAACGTATACATTCTCTATATAAACATCATTTGAAGGATACAAGCCTCTTTTCCAGGGCCCTTTGATCACGTGCCAAAATACTCTTTGCTGTTGACAATAAATTATACGTATCTCGATGGCATTTCGCTTCCACTTCATAAAGCATTGATAAGAATTCGTATCGCGAGTTTTGTAGAAGCAGCTGATCAATTACCTAGAGAATAAAACATGATAAAGTAAATAAAAAACTTCAGCATTCTTCAGAAAACATTTTTGAGGCTACTTTTCGGCACTTTTAACAGCATTTGGCTACATTTTCATAAACTCGACAATATAAAATACATATGGAAACTTGGATGGATGAAGCGCTATGTTCTTCCACTTCATGTCCGAAAGCGTTCCCAGTATTGAAACATCTAAAAGCTGCCCCATATCTTTACAAAAGGTTGATTTAAGTCCGTTAAGAATTCTTGGCAATGAAAAATTAAGCTGCTTGAATAGTGGCTGGCTGTGAAGTGTTCACGAAAACACAGGAGACCCCCAGCCAATATAAAAACTAGCATTTGAGGAGACTTCTAAGAAACCTTGGAGACCTCCAGTACTAGTTAAAATTCTTACTTTCTTGTAACAAAATATGCATATCACAGAAGAAACTGACGAGATTTGTTGGTGGGAAGCTGCTTCATCTGTTCATGGCAAGACAATGTATGCGTGTCGACGGGCCTGAAGCACTTAAAGCCCTTGCAATAGAACCTATGGCTTGCAAAAAATAAACGCTGGTTTCATAAGCCGTTTAGATCAATGAAAATTTATAGGCGCGGAAAATGAAGCTATAGCCTGATCAGTAATTAGCTTAGAACTGGAAATTTCGANTTGTAGACTATGTAGACCTTTCGTGGCTCAGGTTGGGTTCTTGAGCGGATAGAAATTCGATGCACTGTGTGTAAATATAAAAAAGAAAACATTGTAAATATTGGAAACATTGTAAATATTGTATAAATCTGTTGCCAAGTATTCTGTATTGTATTTTTTCTTTTTTTTAACAATTTTACTTTGTTAGATAGTAGGCTTGAATTAGATTTATTTTATAGCTATTTATATGTATGCCTACTTTAAATAAATCGATAATAATTAGCAATTTGCTGAATATTTTGAAAAATAACGGTCACCATAACATAACCATAAAAAGAATCGACATAGTTAAAAGCTGGCCCTGGCTAAGTTAAAAATATACCCTATTGTATTTGGTAACATTGGCACGTGCCATTTCATTATGTAGCTGAAGAAACAATGGGTGTGTAGGCGTTTTTAGCATAGTTATAGCGGCCACTTAATATACCTATCTCGATTCCCTATAAGATAGGGACAGACTGAAAAAGTGTTCAACGTTTGCCGAAAGTGCAATCGTGAATTAAAAATCAAGTTGATCAAGTGGGAACTTGATGATCATGTGTCTTTTCCCACTATTAGAGGCACAGCATTAATTTATCATTTATGCTTGGTATTAACGTGTGCTTTCAGGAAAATAGAAAAAAGCTTATCAAATCCCTACGCGGTGATGAACTGTTGACGAGAGGTTGTTTCTTTCACTCTAGTAAATATATCACTCATGTATGAACATGAAGTGAATGAAACAACTATCGCTTACTGAGGAACTCAAACATCAACCTAAGAACTCCATTGCTGAGGACATCAGCTGATCAACAAAGATGTTTTCCTTTCAGAAAGGCTACTGTCTGGACACTGGACTGGGCTACATGCTGAAATAGAAGGAGCACCCAATTTAAAAAACTTCCGAGAAGGACTTATCACATAATCAATAACCTAACTGCTATGATCTTAGCACTTTCATTGTAATCTTTATTATATTCTTGTAATTATAGTTATCATATATATTTGCGATGCTTTGCTAATTTAGTCTCAAGAGACAAATTCAGCTAACGTTTTTCATACCCACTTCAGGTCGAGTGACCATACACTTGGGAAATCATCTTTTTATCTGTTGATACAGTTAATGCTTTTCATGGTATGAAGATCTTGAGTTGTATGAAAAAAAGATTACTCAAGAGGACAATCATTTGCCTATTAGATCGTATCTAGTATTTTTATCGTGCACAACGCTAGCGTGATATGGACCTGGACACGGCTTCTGACTACTTAAAGAATAATGAATAAATATTTATAAGCACCAGCGACATGACCTCGTACGCTTACTTTTTCACTGTATTTAACTATTGATACCCTGCGGCAGATTCCGTATGGCTCTATTCTAAGTTGCGAAAGAAACACGAACGATGAAAAAATTTTCAGATAAAGTTGAATAACAATATAATACCGGGTGTCCCAGAAAAAAGTACTCCTGTTTAAAAAATCACCCAAAATCGATTATCAAACCTATGCTAAAATTTCTTTTTGATTTGTTTTGCCAATAACCCAAAAATATTGGAAGATGAAAAAATATTTGTTTTGGTTACTTCAAGGGTAAGAAATTACACGTTGAAAAACATTGTTTTGAGCTATACTTTTTAAGCAAGAGAGTTAATCTTGCCTAAGAGCCAAAATTTTCAGATTTTTAATGATCCTTAAAGTCTCCAATGATAGTGTGCGAGTGTGCATTTCTTTCTGCCATTTATGACCATACGAAAAGCTTAATGTACACAATGAAATTGGTCTGGTAATCATCTATGCCTTTTGCAGCATGATTCAAAACCAGGCAGCCTTAAAAAGAGCTAAATTTGCTGATTTTTAAACCAATTAAAAGATCAGCTATGCATTTGAAAATAATCTTGTCTTTTATCTACATGCCAAAAAAATAAATTTGAAGATCGGTCCAGTAATCAAATTTTGTTGATTTTTCAAACAGGACTACTTTTTTGGGACACCTGGTATAACAATATAATATAATGTGTCTACAAGTGTATGAATTATGAATCAACTTCTTGTCAAGCCAACACCTTATGGTGCAAGGAGAAATATATTTTAAAGGGAACAACCAAGATGATTCATTTGAAAGAAAAGAGCAGTAATATTTTACATGATTCTTTTCAAAGTTTTGCAAATATTTGCCACCTATGCTGTTCCGAGTTTCTCATAAAAAATGAACCACAGACATACGACAAATCAACTCACATATATGATATATATGATATATGATGTATGATAAATCAACTCACATTGACTGCAGTCTTCTCATTTCTTTACATTTCGATTGAAGCACCTCTTCAGATTCACCTAAAAGAAACAGAATTTACTCTTAAATGCTTTCAATTAAAAATTGCATCGAAAAATAGATTCACTCCCTAGATATTTTCAAATGAATAAGGTTAAATATGTGATTTTTACGCCGGTTACGGTCAAATTTTGTCATTATTGAATTTTTGGAGCTTCTCTCCTTCAGTAGTAGATCGAATACAGCTTTCCCAAAGACAATAGTTATGAAAACACAATCGTCCCTTCCCATTTTAAAATTCACTTTGCTCATCCTCTGCTTTCAATTCAGCTACTAAAATGTAAATGTCGCTTTCCTACAAGTCGCTTCTTTCGCTTCTTTCGTCAATCTTCTTTCGTCAGTTTATTCGACTTAGATTTGTTGTATATATCTAAATATGTATAGCTAGGTAAAAACTGAATTAAAAGCAGTTGACAAACAAACAAACAAACAAAGTCTTTTTCTTGTCGTTCTTTTCTTACTTTTCTTTCGTTTAAAGATAGTTTTCAGTCCGAGGTAAGAGGCTGTAAGTACACAAAGAAGTAGATCACAAACAAAGGAGCTATTGAAGCATCGCTGACTGTTGAAAAAGTTTCTGCACTGCTGTTGGTAATGCATGCAGGGGGGGGGCACTTACCATTCTCAAAGAGAGGCAACGAGGTGCTTTCTTTGAAATTCTAGTTGAAATTTTGTATCTCTGATAAGATCTATAATCTTAAAATCTATATCATTTTCAATTCTTCGTGAGCTCAAAAGTTATTGCTGGATGTTTTATCGATAAAAGTGGAAGAAGTTGTTTACACCCATGCAAGAATATGCGGTTTTTTTATATAAGTAAGTCAGAGAGCTAACTAACGTTGCGGCATACTTAAAGGCCTTTTTCACACCAACAGACTTGTTTATAAACACGAAAATAATGAAAATAATGAGTCTATCATTGGTCTTTAAAAACAAAGACAAAGAACAAATCGAACAAACGCACAAATATCATACCTCGTATCAAAAGTGATTCTGGTTTGCTAACTTCTAAGATTTCGTAACGAAGTTTATCTTTCGATCCTGCCATATCTGCTATTCCCTGTGGAAAAATCAAAGTTGGGGCTTAGAAGAGCTGTACAATAATTTTGGCAAATCCTTCCTAAATTTGCAAATTTTTCCTGCGTTCTATTTATACAGCCCCAGAAGGAAGCACCGCTTCTAAGTGAATAATTTGCTCGGGAAGTAAGAAAAATTTGGGGAAAATTAACACTAAGAACTGTTGTTATCACAAAAGTTCGTAAATAATTGCTGATGTAAGAGAAATCTGGTTAGCAGTACGTTGTTGTTGTTGTCAACTTATTTTAATTCGAATATACAATACAATAGCTTCTTAATTATAAATAACAAGAAACTAATCTAATTCGAATATTTACAATCAACTGAATCATAACCAAATTAAATAAACAAATGAATATGTATGACTTTATTTTTATTTTTTATTTACGCGGTGTATACATTATTTACAATAACCAACCTGAAACTAATTTAAAACAGAAAATCAAATCTTTGATCCATATGCTTGAGCTTTTATCTAAAAGCCCAACTGACAACTTTTCGGTTGCACTCAAGCAACACAATTTTTCTTAAACTATTTTTAGCGTGGCTACCGTGATATTACATGATATGATATTCCATGATATTACTTAGAAATTGCTTATAAGATGTTTGTAGGAGTACATACACTGCTCATGAAAATGGTCGATGTTGCCAATTCGTTGTTCGGAGAATCTTTAACATACCAAAGAGTCGTTAAACTGTCAGTCAGTCAGTTAGTCAGTTATTTGTTTTAAGTGGGCTGTCAGGATTTTCTAGCTACTTAAAGCTAATTTAGGCCCACTATGCATGCCGCATCCAGGCATGAAACCCCTAGTTTAACGTCCCTTCCAAAGGACGGCGAAGTGGGTTGCGAGGTCAATCCCTGGGTCAGGCCTCCGAGGTCACCCATCCGGAGTTTGACCTCACTCGACCGAGCTTAACTTCAGTCACCTGATGAAAACTGTATAAGCCGCTCGGCCACTCACCCCAAACTTTGGTTGAGAGGTTTAGCGGGACCGTTAAACCAGGCCCTTTAAGTCAGCGATGCAAAATTTAGTAGGGATGTACCGGATATCCGGTAGGCCGGATAATCCGGCGCCGGATCACCAATTTTTCAAAAATCCGGTTCCGGCCGGATTTTCGTTTGAAGTCCGGCCAGCTACCGGATTTTCAAGAAATTAATTTAGAACTGAGACAACTTGCAGGGGATGGTAAAATCAGTAATATAAGATTGAATAAAACAAGCAACAGGAATTCTAAGTCAAATAGCAGAACAAATCATGCAACGTAATCAAGCACAAATCTCAAAATAGTCTCTTTATTGTCTATTTCCTTTAGAAATTAGAATTGTCTCAAGTTATGACACAGAAAAGCCATGAAATCTTTTCTATGACTAGCTGACTTAAGTTAAGTTTTTTTCTGCTTCTAAAATCATCATAGATTACAAGACTGTAAGTCTGTTAGATATCGTTATGAACATTTTTAGTTTTCGTTGTTGTCACCTAACACTTTTTTTGACGGATCTCGAAAACTTTTGGTATAGGAAAATCCGGTAATGGCCGGATTATCCGGCAAAATCCAACCGGATTATCCGGCCGGANGACCGTTAAACCAGGCCCTTTAAGTCAGCGATGCAAAATTTAGTAGGGATGTACCGGATATCCGGTAGGCCGGATAATCCGGCGCCGGATCACCAATTTTTCAAAAATCCGGTTCCGGCCGGATTTTCGTTTGAAGTCCGGCCAGCTACCGGATTTTCAAGAAATTAATTTAGAACTGAGACAACTTGCAGGGGATGGTAAAATCAGTAATATAAGATTGAATAAAACAAGCAACAGGAATTCTAAGTCAAATAGCAGAACAAATCATGCAACGTAATCAAGCACAAATCTCAAAATAGTCTCTTTATTGTCTATTTCCTTTAGAAATTAGAATTGTCTCAAGTTATGACACAGAAAAGCCATGAAATCTTTTCTATGACTAGCTGACTTAAGTTAAGTTTTTTTCTGCTTCTAAAATCATCATAGATTACAAGACTGTAAGTCTGTTAGATATCGTTTTCTTTGTTGTCACCTAACATTTTTTTGGACGGATCTCGAAAACTTTTGGTATAGGAAAATCCGGTAATGGCCGGATTATCCGGCAAAATCCAACCGGACTCCATGGAAAAATCCGGTAGGTCCGGTTCCGGACGGATTCTGAAAATCCTGATCCGGTACACCCCTAAAATTTAGCCGAGCTTGTATAAAAAACAAAGGCCATTGAAATGGTAAATCGATAAAAAACGTCCCGCTAAAAGTTGACAAACCGCGGTTTCAGAACTCGTAGCAATAGAAACAAAATTTGAATTCTGTAGATTCAGCAGATCGGTCATCGAATTATTTCATAACTCAATCAAAATCGATGGGCCATTGTTGATTTTAGATGCATTTTATATTCAACAATTTCAAAAGCTCTGTTAATGTTGAGAATAGTACAGTCAAGAGGTCTGCAAATGACAGCAAGACACGTGCCTGACGAACAATGGAATCGATTAACTGTGAGGCTCAATAGAAAGTAAGCTAGGACAAACGGCTGATTTACTTAACCGAATCTAAAAATATCCGTCATCTCTTGCAAATATATTTAGCAAGGTACCAGCTTGAAGAACTTTATTCCCGCCTAAGGTTCCTTTCTAGCACATTCAGTTATGAGGCCACACATGGAAAAATGATTCGCAAAACCACGATGTGCTTTCCTATACATAATATGCTTAATTCAAGCTTCAAGATTATCAATATCTCTAGAGAGCCCATCCTTGTGTTTAGAATGAGTTTAGCAAATACCTTTTCCCAATTCTAACGTACTTTTACTCTAGTGAGAACCAACCTTTAATGAATATTTAGAATCGGAAGCTTTACTTTTGTCAGAAGGTACAAAATACGTACAAGTAGAGGCTTCAATAAAAACTAAAGTAAATTTTATCGATATATACCTCAAAAAATTGCCGTTTAGTATAGGCAGTGAGGGAGCTGGTGAATTCTTCTTCTGCTTGAAAATAATCACGTGGAGAAACTCGAGATGGAAAGGATTCTAGGAAAAAACAAAGAAGAAAATCTCAGACACAACGATAGAAAGAATCGCAACATGAGCGCAAGGCTCGCAGGGAAGTGGTTTCCATATTGTCGTAAGGATCGCCGGTCCAAAATATGTGTCATTCTTGCGATTCTTGTGATTCTTTTGCGATTATACGGAAACCAGGCTTGAGATATAGCAGTAGAAGCGACGTTAAGTCCTTGTTTAGACAACTTAGAACCTCCCAGCCAGTACTCCAAACTAAAAAATCACAGCATTAACCACAAGATCCGATTACCTAATGATGAATCACACATATATTTACAAAATGACAAGAAAAATCATCATTAACCAGGAAGGCTCCCACATCTCCCAGAGTCTCAATTGACAGCAAAGTCTAGATCAAACATTTTATCAAATTCAGGTATCAATCGACAGGTCACAAAAAGCATTCCCACATATAAATCTCTCCAGTTACACTCATTGATATTAATTCACGTGACCCGAATCAGGTTTCGTGATGAAAATCCTTGGTGGTGAATAAAGAATACAGAAAACGTATTATAAATCAATCTTAGAATTCTTATAATTCAACACTCCAGTGCAAACGGCCCTGGGCTATAATGAGGTTCCCTAGTGCCCAGTTTCAAAATAAATGTAAACCAGTTCTTATTGTGAAGGTTCCATAAAAAGGTCTTGCATACCGGATGAGTCAGAAAAATGTATCCACTGTTTGAAAAATCGTAATACAAAAACTGCAACACCGATTTGGAAAAATACAACTCCGTTGCCCGACTAAGGGTTTAACTTAATTTGTAGAATTTACCTATAATTTACAACGAATCATCTTAATTTTAAATGAAAAATTCCCGAAAATCAAATGTATTTTTTAGGTCAGGCATTACTTTCTAATGATATGGAGACTGTTGAAATGTAGAACTTTCCGTCAATGCTGGGCACCAACAACTCAAAATCTACATGATAGTTAATAGGCAATTTTTAGCTGTTGTTAGGCAAATCAAGAGATAGGACTTTTGGCTAATTCCTAATTTCAAAAGGAAATAATGCACCTAAAATTATGAGAAAAATCTTGAAAATTAAGTTGGAGCCTCAGTAAGATGATGGAATTACTATTTTACAAATAACTTTTCCTGTACGAGTTTTCAAATCGTGGATATATTTTTCCGACTCACCCGGCATTTCTAACTTATTTACACTGCCTGGAGAAAAAAGTAAGCATATCCTAAAAAACAATTTTTTTTCGCACATTGATAAAGCCGACACCAACGAAAGTTGTTCTGTAAAACAGTAAATACATGTTTTGTTTTGTTGCTTTCGTTAGAATGAACTAGGTAAATTGACGACATTCTGATAGTTTGAAAAGTTGTTAGTTTCAAACGTCTGCCTTTTATTGAATTGTCAAAGCGTAGGAGCGAGACTTGCTCCCAAGTTTATTTGACACTTTCATAAAACGGAATACGACCCGTCGACATGCTTTACAATTTAGAGTTGGGGCAAGTCTACTGCGAACAGTGCCTATACTCTCATAATGTGACAAGATTTAGTGTCACACGTTAGGACATCAAGAGAAACAAAAACATACCAGAGGGTTGCATAGAACTGTCCCTGTGAAGTGACAAGGCATGTTCAACCTGCTGATTCAGAATCTCCAGGTTCTTTGCTACCTGCAAAATAATAACAACTTTATGGTATCAGAAATTTATATGGCATCTTTACAATGGCTTACAACCTGTGAATTATTTAAGTGGGGAATTTGTATCATTTTTGTAGCCATTAAACAGAAGAAGATAGCCTTGTGAGGAGGGTGTATCTTAAGATCTCTTCACATTCTGATAAGCATTCTTGAGTCATGTGAAAGTCTGTAAATTTGTTTAAACAAGAATTCTTGAGAAATTCTTGAAAAGTCTTAGGCAGGAAAACAATGTTAAGGTGCGCAAGGTCTGCACTGTATGAGATTTTTAAAACAATAGGATTTTTAGGCATTTTTTAGAGATTCTTCCACAGAACAAAATATTTTTGCCAAAGGTGTACAAGATTTTATGGGGTGAATTCCCTTCGGTATACGTGGCTGAAACTGTAATTTGACCAAAAAACCTCTGGGCTAGATTCCTATAGCTTACACTAAGAACGTAAAGTTTGTGATTTCATTTTTTGAAGACCACACAAATTGCAGCATGATATCAGTAGGGGGAAATTGCTAGCTACTTTACAAAATAATTTAGAAAATAATCAAGAAGATCCTGCATTTCACAATCTTGAAAGATAAACAAATATTTCACTCTGGTTATCAAGTCTATGTAATTTGAAAACGTTCTTTTATTAGTTTCGTATAAAAATTTCAGCAAAGGCAGTTTTATGCTCTAGATGATGAGATGTTTCACTTGTGGATTTTTAAACACCATTAATTAAACCTACCTGTTCATTGTCGGCATTAACATGATTAGTGTTTTCAAGGTAGCTGTCATTAACTTCTTGCAAACTGGCATCTACTTTATGGACTTTCTCCAACAATGAATCATTCAATGTGCTGTAAAAGGTCAAATACATCCAGTTGTAAAAAAATATTAAGGGCNGGATCCTGCAGGAACCCATAGGATATTGTCCAGATCCTGGGTGGTAGGATATTCAAAGGATCCTACAGGATCAGGATCTTGTTAAAATCTTGCAGGATCCTGTAGGATCTTATAGGATCTTGTCCAGGATCCTGTAGGATCTTATAGGATCCTATAAGATCCTACAGGATCTGGTACAGGACCTCTTATAGGATCCTTTAAGATCCTGTGAAAGGATCCTGACAAGATCCTGATAGGATCCTGGAGGATTTTTCACCGGGGCTGCATTTCACAATCTTGAAAGATAAACAAATATTTCACTCTGGTTATCAAGTCTATGTAATTTGAAAACGTTCTTTTATTAGTTTCGTATAAAAATTTCAGCAAAGGCAGTTTTATGCTCTAGATGATGAGATGTTTCACTTGTGGATTTTTAAACACCATTAATTAAACCTACCTGTTCATTGTCGGCATTAACATGATTAGTGTTTTCAAGGTAGCTGTCATTAACTTCTTGCAAACTGGCATCTACTTTATGGACTTTCTCCAACAATGAATCATTCAATGTGCTGTAAAATGTCAAATACATCCAGTTGTAAAAAAATATTAAGGGCTATCACTTAATGCTGTCCTCAGCATTGTTTTTAGAGGCACCATTTGGGTACCCTATACCTCCATCAATTTTTGATTAGGGTGGCATGCCACCCATGCTGATTCTTTTAAAAAATGTTATTGAAAATGAGTTGGTAACCACAATTGAAGTGAGGAATATGCTCCTGCTAGGAATCAATCCAGGGATCTTCCAGTCTCCAAACTTTTCCGACAAAACCACCATTGGTTGATACAAAGGACGAGATGTGGACTGCCGCAAGATAGTCTTTATATCTAGCTACTACTTAATTTCTTGCTATCCTCCTTAAAATGTCAGCCTTTTAAAAGGTTCTCTATCTTTGGCACTAAATCAGGGCTTTGGAAGCACCACAGGTTAACTAAAATTATGAAAAAACGCTGAGGCAATCTATTTGCATCAATAACCAAACATATAACTATCAGAAAAGGGATGCTTTGTCAATCTCAGTCTCATCTGTGCAGCCACAACTTTCCTAGAATCTTCACTCTGAATATAATTCAGTTGACCCAATAAAACCACTCCCTAGGGAAATTAAGCAAAAGCAAATATCTACCATTCAATGAAATGCTTTTCCCCTTCAAAATTTATGAATAGATGTCTAAATTACCACAGTTGGTTCTTTTGTTTCAACAGCTGTTTCAGTCTTCTTGTTGCCAATTTCTTCCGCTCCTTGAAAACTTCAATTTCATGCCTATTGGATTTCAAATAAAAAAATGAACAGAACAGGTCTAATTAACATTAAAGAAAGTACTTCCAAGGAATTTTTAAGGATTGTCCAAATGCAAATAAGAATTCTTGAGGTATGAGAGACTGCAATTTTCCAAGAATTTTAAGGCAAGAAAACGGTGTTGAAACATAACTAAGTCCTGTATTGTTCGTATCACATTTCAAAGTCTAATGGTTTAGGTTACATCATTGACTCATTGGATTATAAAAATCAGTAAGAAATGACAATAATTGTGATAATACCGTTCTTGTAAATAACCACGATGGAAAAATCCTTTTGCAACAAACTATAAGAACTTGTTAGAATATCAAAATTGAAGTAGAAAATAACCTTTTAATTTGATTTTTATTCTTTCTCTGCAATAAAACTTGTACCATTCTATTGTTCACAATGAACCCAAAAAATTAAGAATAGAACTATGGTTTTACCTCATAGCCTCTTCTTTTGCTGTATGACTTGCATTGTCCATCTTGATATTGGTTTACTTTCAAGATAGTAGGTTGTGCTGACAATACCTGATGAAACAAAAATGTTTAGATCTCAGTAATGTTTGTGCAATCATATTAAAAGGCTTCAAATAGTTGCTTTTTGAAGCAACTGCTGATTGTGCGTACATAACTTTCGCATCACAAACAGCAGAGCAATGGTGAAGCCACTGGTTGTCACCTATACAGCAAACAACTAAGGGCCCCAAGAATTAGGACTCTGAAGCACCGCCAGCCAGGACCGCCGAGAGGGGGGGGTAGCCGGGGCAACTGCCCCGGGGCCCGTAAAAATGAAGCTTTGTTTTTTCCATTGTATGTTGTAATTGCATCATTGAGCTGGGCCCCGCAAGGGGCCCGTAAAAATGAAGATTTTTTCTTGTTCATTTCACGTTCCAATGATATCACGGGTTTTTTGCACTTAATAATGAACTTTGTGTTGTGGTCACAAACCAAATCGCAGCGTTACATCATATCTAATTTTACGAACTTCCAGTAAATTGATGCGTATTATAACGTCATGCTTTTGGGCAGTGATTTGTTCTTATTATAAAGATGTCGATGAACTTTGATTAGTTCGTCGCTTCGCTTCGGCATAGGATTCTGGATTGCGCTAAAGATAGCATCGAGGAATTCTTTACCAAGATAAGATGCATTATGTTCTACCAAAGAAACGTTAAAGATTCCAGTGGCGTACCCAAAGGGGATGGGGGAGTCCGGACTCCCCCCCCCCCACTTTTCAAAAAGATGATCCTTGAGATTCACTCAAAAACGCAATAA
>REGM01000267.1:361675-373678 GCA_004194415.1 Aurelia aurita | reverse complement strand
CAGTGCTGAAATAGATTCATGAAGCATGCAGAATGAGCTAGACCATTTCATTTAAAGCCGGATAAATCGTTACAGGATAAGGAAAGGAAAGCAAAGGAGGAAGGAAAAGTAGGATGTAAAAAGAATCAAGGGAGGCACTGAAAAAGAAGACAATTAAGAAAAATTAAGGGTTAGTGAAAAAACAAGACATAGATCAGATAAATAAACATTGTGAGATGTATGGAAAAAAAGAGAACAATCGGAAACAACTTTTTCTTCGCAGCGATTCGTAGCAAAAAGATGTACACAAGTAACTTTTAATTCAAAATAAAGAATTTAAATTGCTCGAGCAATTAGTTTTGAAGAAAATATATTGCCAACATATTTATGGCTCATATAATCACCGTTGCCTATTTTGTGCTTTATAGGTAATAGTCCAGAGATCCCTCGCTGCTAAGAGTTTATCACATGCACAAGGAGGTGTCTTACTAGCTGCCTATGTCAAAATATTACCATTTTTCATCATCGTCCTACCAGGAATGATCAGCAGAGTACTTTTTCCAAGTAAGTGATATTCTTATCTCTCTATGACTACCACATTTTTTATCAATGCATGGATAAAGTTGTTACATATTCGTCCCGTCTGGGCAGTTTGAATGAAACAGCGCTGTTGTGAACGCTTGTCTCAAGCAAGGGCTGAACATCTCGCCAAGAAGGAGAGGAAGGTGCCTTTCCCAATACTCTCTTTCTCTGGTACTCTGTTCACTTGAATTCTGCAAACCGCAATGGTCGTCCGAGTGGCGACAACATTCCGAGAATTTTCCCGCAGAAAACGACTATTTGAATGCGTGATAGCTCTAAAACTATCCGTTATTTATAAAAAATTGTTTACGATAATTTTTTTCAGCTTCAACTACCCCATATAAGCTCATGTCAAAATTATCCCAGAGTTCTCCTTTAATTCTTGTTTTGTCACTTTAGATGAAGTTGCATGTGTAGATCCTGAGAAATGCTTTCAGATTTGCGGAAGTAGAGCTGGCTGCACAAATATTGCATATCCTAAATTAGTTCTTGGAATTATGCCATCTGGTAAGTCATTTACTTTCTATCTATTGTGTGTGCCTATCGTGAATACCATCGTAGCTTCTAAATTAATTAATGAAAACTGGTACAATTCTCAAGACACCCATAACTCACAAAGGGGTCCACAATGTAGTGGCAAGCACACGCTTTTCTGGTTTACGATTTAGCAGTTATGTAGATGTCATGGTTTTAAAAACATCTTTAATTCTAAGAGTTGTGTAACTCACAAAGTAATACGATATCAAGAATATTCCCATCAAAGAATTTCAGTAAAGACCTAAAGTTCCTTTCAATAATCTTCTTTAATCAATTCACAAGTTACTATCGTTCTATTTTCTTCGCAATTTTTGCATGGATTTTATTAGAGTTGAATTGAAATTCGCTGTAATTTTGAAAATAAGCAAGGTTTCGATCGAAAATATCATGGAAGAATCACAGAAAATATCTAACATTCCTTTAAATCGATTTATTCGAATCGATTTACAAAAATCTTTTTTAAAGGTTTTGAACCTATGACTTATGCTGGCCTATAACCTATGACCCTACGAACGTATGACCTATGACTTATACTCTTACAGGACTACGAGGTATGATGATGGCAGTAATGATGGCTGCATTGATGAGTGACTTGACTTCAATTTTCAACAGTGCAGCTACTTTGTTTACGTTAGATATATGGAAAAGGTTTAGAGGAAATGCTAGCACTAGAGAGCTCATGATTGTTGGTAGGTAAGTAGAATGGCATATTTCCGTACAATTGGAATTTATACCGGGTGTCCCAAAAAAGTACTCCCGTTTAAAAAATCGACAAAATTTGATCATCAAACCTATCATAAAATTTTACTTTTGATCTCTTTCGTCAGTGATGCAAATATATTTAAAGATGATAAAATGCTTGTTTTCAGTACCTAAAGGAGTATACAATCACAGGTCGAAAAACTTCATTCTGAGCTATACTTTTTAAACAACATCGTAAATCGTGCCTAACAGCAATTATTTTGAGATTTTTTCATTATCCTGCAAGTCTACAATGATAGTTTGCGTTTCTTTCTGAAATTTATGACCAAAGTAGGAGCTTAATATGCAAAAAGAAATCAAACTGGTAATCATCGATACTTTTTGCAGTATGCTTCAAAACCAGGCAGCGATAAAAAGAGCTAAATTTGCTAATTTTAAAACCAATCACAAGATCAGCTATATCTGGGAAAATAATTTGGTCTTTGATCTACTTACCAAAACAAATTAAAGATTGGCCATATAATCAATTTTTGGTGATTTTTCAAACAGGAGTACTTTTTTTGGGAGACCGGTACAAATTCTTCAAAACGCAAATATTATCTTTAATAAATAAACAAACCAAATTAATTAAAATACATTAAATAAATGAAAGATGATAATGATGATGATGATCTTTCTAACAGGTTTATCGCGAAATTGCTTTGTCTCGTGGTTTCGTTGGTGAAAATAAGGATTTCCATACATTCCTAGTCATGCACTAGAAACAGGGCTGATACCAGCCATGGCTATGCATAGGGGGAAGAAATAAAATTTTCCGAACTCCGAAGGCAAAATAATAACCAACAACAGTTGTACGAACATGCGTTTTACAATCATGCAACATATGACTCAAATAATCCTTCAGTAACTAAAGTTTAGCCTTGTTTGTCAATCCAACCTTGCAGCCCATCAAATTAGTAAACATGAATTCAAAATCTCCTGCAGATTCAATAATTCATGCCAGAATTTATCCAAGAACGTTAATAAATTCATGTTCGATGCATCATTTCTTCACTAAAATCGTTTAAAAATTGAATTAGATAGCTGGAATTTTTTTTTTCCTCAAGGAATAATTTTCTTCTCGTTTACTTTAGGGTATTTGTATTGGTGATGTGTGGAATTGGAGTATGTTGGGTTCCAATATTAACAGAATTTCAAGGAGGACAACTCTTCATTTACATAATAGCAATTAGCGCATATCTAGCTCCTCCAGTGGCTGCTGTCTATTTGATTGCAATATTGTGGAAGCGAAGCAATGAGAAGGTAATGCTTTAAATCTATTGATAGAAGGGTTTGGAGAAGAAAAAGCTTCACAGAAAATCGACAATTAATCTTATTTTCAGATCCTCTCATGTACAATTGGTAAAGGAAATTCAAAAGATTTTCTCATGAAATATTTGAAAAGTAAAAAAACGTGCTTGTACCAAGCCCAGATTTCTTTTTTTCATAGCTAAATTTTAGATAAAATTTTATGATAACAGGAAATATATACAAACTTAATTTTTTGATTCCAATAATTTCCTGAATACAAAGGCGTGATTAGGTTATGTCATGTCGTCTTCCTTTTACATTTTCAATGTCCATTTTAATTTATTTATCGGGTGAACAATTTTTCCTCGATGTACTTCAAAGCACCATGCAAATATCTGGCGGTCTTCTCTTTTATATATAAGAGCCACATCCCTTATCCACCATTTGAATAGGTAGTGAGAGCATAGCAGTTCCAATAGTTTCAATGGAAATTTCGGCCGGTTTGCCATCAAAACAAGTTCGAAAAACCAGTTTTTCCCGAATTTTCAAAGGCATTGTTTTGATGGCCAATCATGCTCCAGTTAACACAATGCAATTCAATTCATCTCTGATGTTTGGATTAGAAACTGGTCAAACCAGTTGCTAAAGGAAGTCTTTAAGACTAGCAATTGTGAGGCTACATTGTCTTTTCAATCATCAAATAAAAGTTAGACATTCCTGAGAAATTAGATGAAAGCAAAAGGCTTTGTTGCTCGTTGCCATTGACGTCAACACTATCTTGTGATGAAAATAGGTTTGTTTGCACCAAAGACTGATTACGAGGCTTTGTTCGAAACAGCGAGCGGGGAACGGGGAACAGGGAATGGAGCGGGAAACGGGTCGTGGAAAAAAATCCAAGGGAATAACTTGAAAGGAGCGACTTAAGGAAATATGTTTATAAGTGTAGCCAATAGGTTGTTTTGTTGCTTTAGCTTGTATAAAGAAATATTGGGAGCACGGGGATTTTATCACTCCATACCCATTGATGACTTCAATTAGATCAAAATTATTGGGGAAGGTGAGGGGCACTATAGTATTTACTATTGCTAGTTTATTATATTGTCGTTTAGCTATATTGAGTGGTCGCTATAAATAGGCTACGGAAACGCCCACGCACCCATTGTTTCTTCAGCTACACAATGAAACGGCACGTGCCAACAGTATCAAATACAATAGACTATATTTTTAACTTGGCCCGGGCCAGCTTTTAACTATGTCGATTCCCTTTAACCACTGCCTCCCTTACTACTAATAATAGGACTCATAATAATACAGCTTAAAAACAGGACTTTGCCAGGTAAATTTTTCTCAACTTCGACAGAAACGAGACCTTTCAGCATTTGATTGATGAAGTTAAAGTTTCGCTTTTTAGAATTACTTCTTAGACCAAATTTGACTGCTGGTTCGACTGATAGACGCAAACATAAGATCGAAGCAGACAGGTCAAGTCCTGTTTTTGAGCTGTAATATCATGGGCAGTAGGAAACATTCGGATTGGTCTTTGGAAAATGTTGTGGTCATAGGTTGCGGTTTTAAAGATTAAATTAGCCGCGATGTTTTCACAGCGGCTTCCTGTTATTTAGTAGCCACTCGACGGTTGACGTAGCAGACGCTAATCTGTGGAATTTCCGTTTATTAGCTGGGTCAACCGTCGAGTGGCTACTAAATAACAGGAAGCCCATGTGAAAATATCGCGGCTAATTTAATCTTAAAAACCGCAACCTATCACCACCACATTTTCCAAAGACCAATCTGAATGTTTCCTACAGCCCGTGGTAATATTACGAGTCCTTGCATGAGCAATACGAGAGGTATTGGTTAACCCTAATTTAACCGGGGGGGGGGGGGTGTTTTCCACCCCCCCTGTCGGTTTTTTGCAGAGCATTTATTAACGGCATTAGCTATGACTCTCTAACTTTCTGACAATTACTAATTATCTATTAGCTACATTTTGACAATAAAATTTTTGAACAATGGGAGTCACGTGACAGATGACAATACCATATTTGGTAGATGGTATTGACAAAATCAATGTTTTTGATATTTTTACAACCAGAATTAGTTTCAAATGTTGATTATTATACCTTAAAAGAATCAGCAAACAAAGACCTTTCATTTGTTATCAAGAACAATGGAATTTGCTGACATCAGCATTTTTAAATGATGACGTAACATGTGCTGCCATTTTGGATAAATTTTGCAAAATTTGAAACTTTTTCCAGCGGAAGTTGTAGAAAATGCATAGAATTGCGTTTTGCAATACATTTTAAGTATTTTTAGCAAGTTTTGTATCAATTTTTGGTCATAAAACCCACTTCGTTGTTGTGACGTCATCAATATTTGTCATTTTCTTCAAAAATAAAAGTCTAAAAACACCTTTAGGTATTATTTTTGAATTAAGAATGAATAATACGGTAAATAAGATGAAAAATAGCGAATTATATGATATTTTTCCTGTTTTTAGAACAAATTAGCTGGATAAACATAAATTTTGACATTTTTCAACATTATGACGTCATAGTGACGTCATCTAATGAGATGGCCACACCCAAATCTGCCAATCTGTAAAGAATGGTTAGTACTACGCCCTTGCGAGGTTTGAATGATTTCCCATTTGTCTAAGGCGATTTATAGAGGGGGGGTGGAAAGCACCCCCCCCCGGCTATATTAGTTCAAAAAAAGCCCGGTTAAATTAGGGTTAAGGTAGTATTAGCGACAGCTAAGATGAAATAACCACAGTCTAGTAGCATTATACAGCAATTTACAGAACAGTTTGTATTGCTTCTGTCTTCTTTCAGGGTACATTTTGGGCATTGATGATTGGCTTTCTATGTGGCATCACAAGAATGATCTTAGACTTTGTTTATCGCAAGCCAAAATGCGGCGAAATCGATCGAAGGCCGAGCGTAGTCAAAGACGTTCATTTCATGTATTTTGCACTTCTTATATTCGTCATTACGTCCGTTACTTGCATTATTATCAGTTTGCTGACCGAGCCACTTGACCCAGAAATGGTAAGTAAAATCATTGAAACTTCGTGTTGTACACGTTTTTTCTTTTATAAGAAACTTGGATCAGCCCATAGTACTAAAAGTTTCTGAATTTCCCATCAAAATTTTCCGCTTTTTAATACTAAAAGTTTCTTAATTTGTTTCTTATTTTTTGGGTGCATGAACTATGATGTAGCTTCTACCATTGCCACGTGTTTGTTTCTTGACAAACATCCCAATGTTTACCAAGAAAAAGTGTTGTATTGGGCTCAAAACATCAGATTATAGTGAATATTACTCAAGAATAAAGGTTCAGCGAAACTTTTGCTATAATACTCTTGAATCTACCGGGTGTCCCAAAAAAGTACTCACGTTTGTTTGAACGTAGCGCCATAATTAAAAGCGATAGAAATTTGTGGTATCGACTGTCACAGTTCACTAAGGCTAACTTAGATGTCAATAGTTTGATTTTCACTGTAGGTTGAAAATTCTTGGAGTTATGAGTTCCGAAACGCGAAGACCATCGTCAAGACTAAAACAGTAGGCCTAAATGTTATGAAGGAGTCAAGCACAGGTCGTCCAAAGTTTTAAAAGGTTGACTCCTTCATAACATTTAGGCCGACTATTTTAGTCTTGACGATGGTCTTTGCGTTCGGAACTCATAACTCGAAGAATTTTCAACCTACGGTGAAAATCAAACTGTTGACATCTAAGTTAGCCCTTGTGAACTGTGACAGTTGATACCACGAATTCCTGTCGCTTTTCAATATGGCGCTACATTCAAACAAACGTGAGTACTTTTTTTGGGACACCCGGTAGCTTTTGAAAATTTCTTAGTACTTCTCAAAGGCAATTACTAGAGTTTCTTAAATTTTTGGCCATCCTAGTACTATATAAAAAAACGTGTAGTGGGTAGCCAAACTTGAATAGATTTTGTAATGATAGAAATCCGTTGCCTTAGCTTGACACACCGGTACAGAGTTATTAGCGATTGCTAATAAAGGGATTTTTATGGCCACAGCAAAAGCAGACTGTTGTAAGCACTGTGTGTTTTTTCTTCTCCCCTCCTCTTCATCAATGTCGATTCGCACTTTTTGCTTTGAACTTGATTAGGGACCCTTACCAGAGAGAGAGAGATTGAGATTGGCGTACAAGAAACCTTTTTTGAAAATCAACCACTGCTACAGCGAGTTTTGTCTGCGATTGTCGATGGCTAGCTCACTCGAACTCCATGCGGAGGGTTATAAAGAGAAACCACCAGCACATATTGAAAGGGTACATCTATGACAGTTTATTTATCTAATTCAAAAGCTGAACCAAAGGCAGTGCACTTATCACTAATAGTTGTGTGTAATAGAAGCACTTGATGAATCTAAATTGGCCTGAATTATTCACCGGTTGAGGTTGCGAAGAGAGTGTCCAGGGCCTAGAAACGAGGTAGATGCACTTGAGAATTTTCAATTGCATTTCAAAGTTACCTGGTCAAAAGTCCGCATCCAGTTGTCGGTTGACAATGTAAAACTTGAAGGATCTTGAAATCTTTGCAATTTCTTTATANTCAAAGATGTTCATTTCATGTATTTTGCACTTCTTATATTCGTCATTACGTCCGTTACTTGCATTATTATCAGTTTGCTGACCGAGCCACTAGATCCAGAAATGGTAAGTAAAATCATTTAAACTATGTGTTGTACACGTTTTTTCTTCTATAAGAAACTCGGATCAGCCCATAGTACTAAAAGTTTCTTAATTTCCCATAAAAATTTCCGCTTTTTAGTACTAAAAGTTTCTTAATTTGTTTCTTATTTTTGTGGGTGCATGAACTATGATGTAGCTTCTACCATTGCCACGTGTTTATTTCTTGACAAACATCCCAATTTTTACCAAGAAAAAGTGTGGAATTGGACTCAAAACATCAGATTATAGTGAATATTACTCAAGAATAAAGGTTCAGCGAAACTTTTGCCATAATACTCTTGAATCTAGCTTTTGAAAATTTCTTAGTACTTCCCAAAAGCTTTTTGGCCATCCTAGTACTATATAAAAAAAACGTGTAGTGGGTAGCCAAACTTGAATAGATTTTGTAATGATAGAAATCCGTTGCCTTAGCTTGACACACCGGTACAGAGTTATTAGCGATTGCTGATAAAGGGATTTTTATGGCCACAGCAAAAGCAGACTGTTGTAAGCACTGTGTGTTTTTTCTTCTCCCCTCCTCTTCATCAATGTCGATTCGCACTTTTTGCTTTGAACTTGATTAGGGACCCTTACCAGAGAGAGAGAGATTGAGATTGGCGTACAAGAAACCTTTTTTGAAAATCAACCACTGCTACAGCGAGTTTTGTCTGCGATTGTCGATGGCTTGCTCACTCGAACTCCATGCGGAGGGTTATAAAGAGAAACCACCAGCACATATTGAAAGGGTACATCTATGACAGTTTATTTATCTAATTCAAAAGCTGAACCAAAGGCAGTGCACTTATCACTAATAGTTGTGTGTAATAGAAGCACTTGATGAATCTGAATTGGCCTGAATTATTCACCGGTTGAGGTTGCGAAGAGAGTGCCCAGGGCCTAGAAACGAGGTAGATGCACTTGAGAATTTTCAATTGCATTTCAAAGTTACCTGGTCAAAAGTCCGCATCCAGTTGTCGGTTGACAATGTAAAACTTGAAGGATCTTGAAATCTTTGCAATTTCTTTATACCGTAGATCATCAGGGCGACATTTTGGACTCGAAATGACCCAACAATTCGATCAGATGAAATCAAGGAAGAGATACAGATGCGGCAGATTGATGCCGAGGATCAAAAGAAACGCGATGTGAATGATCCATCACCAAACGTAACTGACAGTACTATGTGGATAAAGGATTCAGATGAAATTGAGCTGAAAGTGTCTGGTATGTGTTTTCTACTTTGTTTTTCTCACAACCCCTTGCCTCTAATACCACTTATAATACTAGCTTTTCGATTCTTTTTGCTTCCTTCGCTTATCAAGAAGGTCGAATTTGTTAACAATACCATACACCGATTGTTGACAAAAAGATTTTTACGGCTGACTACACAAGCCATGAATGTTAACAAAGCAAACTGTAACAGATGCTCTAAAACTTAACGTAGCTAGCTCATTTGTTGTGTATGAGAAAAGGGGCTATTAAAAGATCACATGTTGACCAATCATCCATTCATCCATTCATTCATTCATTCATTCATTCATTCATTCATTCATTCATTCATTCATTCATTCATTCATTCATTATTCTAAGTAGGCTGGCACGATTTATAGCTATATTACAGCTAATTTAGGCCTACTATGCATGCCGCATCTAGGCATGGGACCCCTAGTTTAACGTCCCTTTCAAAGGACGGCGAAGTGAGTTGCTTAGTCGGGCATCGGGAACGTCACCCATCCGGATTTCGACATCATGCGACCAAACCTGACGGAAATTGCATAAGCCGCTCGGTCACTCACCCCACTAAACTCGATCAAACTAACCAGGATGACCAAATGTAGTTTGACGAGAAGATTTGCTTTACAAAAACGAGTGACCGGGCAACATAAATAATTATAACGTTATTTCTTAATATTTTCAAGATCAAAGGTCCATCAAAGCAAGGCTTTTGTCGAGCTTCTGACTTTTATATTTTCAGGTTGGAGCCTGTTTCAAGAAATACATTTCTTCGTCGATTTCATGGCATTCTACCTTAAATCTTTGGTCATGATCCTTTACTCATTTACTCCATGTGTGTCATAACTAGGGTCCCTTCATTTGCATTTCAGCCGATCTACCAAACCCACCAGCACCAGTCTGGAAACGAGCTTTGATGTTCTTCTGCGGTATGTCAAATAACTCTGCTGAACTAAAGAAAACAACGGAAGAACAAAGAGAACATTTACAGCAAATCATCTCACTGAAGCAAGACCCCCGGGCAAAACTGTTCCTTCGAGTCAATTTGGTGGTCATTTGCATCGTTGCAGTCTTCTTATTTGTATTTTTCTCTATCCCCGACGGGGGACCTACAGCCCCTACAATACCTTATGGCAAGATGTACATAGGGAACAACACATTATGAAAGGGAAAGACGTTATAAATGTTCTAACATGCTCTTAAGTATGAAAGAGTTCACTGCAAATAATGTATGTTTTATGAATTGATACGGTTGTGAACTATTCAATTTATTAAGCAATTCAAATTGTCCTTTGCTTGATTGACCAAACATAGATCTGAGTGGGTCAAAGGTATCCGAGTTTGCCAAAATTAAAGATCAAACATTGTGGATCAATTTCAACGAATTTTTCAAATTATATCATAGTGGAAAGTCAAACTTGATGCGAAAATATATTTGACAAAATCGGTTATTCGAGATTCCCCACAGGAAACATTTTTAGGACACCCTGTATATTTTAGCGACATAAAACTGAGGCCATAAATTGATACTTAGATAAGAGTTATTACAATTTTTCTGTTGAATGTACGACAATATATAATCAATTTTCAAAGCTTCAGACATTGATGACTTTTTATTCGCGTTTCTATTTGCCTGGCGGGAATTTCTTAATTCTATAGCTAGCTCTGTTCTCCATCTCCATAGAAGACTGATATTATGAGAAACATTAGGCATGGATCTATAGTCTGTCCCAAATTAGATGTCACGTGAAAATGCTCGCGAATAACAACAATTGAAGTCTTTTTCATGAGTAATCTCACGTGACGTCTAATTTGAGACAGACTTCGAAATATGTTTCAAAACTGATGTCAGATAGCAAGGGCAGATTTCGTTTTCGACCAATCAGCGCATTTNCGGGGGACCTACAGCCCCTACAATACCTTATGGCAAGATGTACATAGGGAACAACACATTATGAAAGGGAAAGACGTTATAAATGTTCTAACATGCTCTTATGTATGAAAGCGTTCATTGCAAATAATGTATTTTTAATGAATTGATACGGTTGTGAACTATTCAATTTATTAGACAATTCAAATTGTCCCTTGCTTGATTGACCAAACATAGATCTGAGTGGGTCAAAGGTATCCGAGTTTGCCAAAATGAAAGATCAAACATTGTGAATCAATTTCAACGAATTTTTCAAATTATATCACAGTGGAAAGTCAAACTTGATGCGAAAATATATTTGACAAAATCGGTTATTCGAGATTCCCCACAGGAAACATTTTTAGGACACCCTGTATATTTTAGCGACATAAAACTGAGGCCATAAATTGATACTTAGATAAGAGTTATTACAATTTGTCCGTTGAATGTACGACAATATATAATCAATTTTCAAAGCTTCAAACATTGATGACTTTTTATTCGCGTTTCTATTTGCCTGGCGGGAATTTCTTAATTCTATAGCTAGCTCTGTTCTCCATCTCCATAGAAGACTGATATTATGAGAAACATTAGGCATGGATCTATAGTCTGTCCCAAATTAGATGTCACGTGAAAATGCTCGCGAATAACAACAATTGAAGACTTTTGCATGAGTAATTTTGCGTTATCGCAAATCTCACGTGACGTCTAATTTGAGACAGACTTCGAAATATGTTTCAAAACTGATGTCAGATGCGATATTCCGCGAATCAAAACAATTACCAAGTTTTACATGAGTAATTTCGCTTGGTCACATATCTCACCTGACATGTTTTCGACGGTAAAAGTTTCCAACAAAATTCTTTCCGAAAAGTTCTTGGCCGAATTTCCTTTAAAAGTGCCTGAAAATATTTTGGATATAATTTTTCTCTCGAAATTTCTAATTTGAAGCACTCTGTGTCATTCTCTAGTTGAGAATTAGGTTAATTCTATGCGATTATCACCCATTTCAAGCAAAAGGTTTGATCAATAAGTTGTAAAAAGAAAATTTAAGGTTACTGCCCT
>REGM01000267.1:335513-360627 GCA_004194415.1 Aurelia aurita | reverse complement strand
CAGTTCATTTTGGGGCAGGCTTTTTCCCCCTAAACGCCAGTACCTTCTGCTAACCACTGTAGTTCTTGCGAAGTGGACTGTGCGCATTCAAATACATCATTTTCTTCTATTTTCATTTCATAAGCCTCGCTTTTTACAAGCTCTGGTGACAATCTTTTAGAATATCGGCGTCTATTAAAAATTTTTCCTGATTTGGAACCATCGATGCCATTTTGTGAAGCATCTGACCCTGACTGTTTGCATTTATGCTTTGTATCGCTTGATGGTTCTGTCAAACCCGGCCAGGAGTTCTCCGGTAAGAGTAAACGTTTCGTGCATGAAGCCGCGTATTTTTCTGTTTGCTCTGGTGAGCCAGCAGCCGAACTTACACAACTACGTCGACGATTTGGCGTACATGGGCCGCTGTCACCGCTGGCACTCTTCGACTTGAAAACACTCTCCATGGTTGACCTGCGTGCTCTGTCGTGAGACTGTTTTCGTGCAACTGCTTTCCTAAGGTTTCTGTCAAATAAGCAGTAGACGACAGGCGCGATTATCCCGTCAATCATTGTCAGAAATTTCATTGCGTAGCCTAACCTCTTTTCCATCGGAGAATTATAAAAACCATCAGGGTAGCATTTCGGGCATAGCGATCCCAGCAGATAATACATAAATGAAGGCCCCCAGCAAATTATATAGCAGATTGTTATGATAAATGCAACTTTAACAGCGGCAAATTCTTTAGTTAAGATAACACGCAACGTCCGCCTGTTGGTTATTTGCTCTGGGCTAAGTTGTTGTGAGCGCCTTCTTTCTCGATTTCTGAGGAACTTCAGACTTTTGCGACAGATGACGGAGTAAATTGTCATTATTGTTACGAACGGCAAAGCAGTATTACCTAGCAGCATCAGAATAGTCCAGTCTCGACTTGGGTTGTAATGGCATTTCTTATGATCACTTGCGAAAGGAATCAAGCACAATATCAAGACATATATCCACGAACCGATAATTGCTTTCCTCGCACACGATGAAGTTGCACGTACACGATATTTGAACGGTGCTATTATCGCGAGGAATCTATCTAAAGATATCAATAAAACTGCGATACACGACACGTAATTCGTGAACATGTATGAAAAACGAAAGGCATCGCAGATGATAGATTTCGCGAGCGTATTTGTTATATCCCATCTCTTTAGTGTATATAGTGGCATCACTACAACTCCTTGAATTATATGTGCCACTAGAAGGCTTGCAATTAGCGTCGCTGCAGCACGGCGCTGTTGGCAAGTCGAAAATAACAAATAAAGGCAGCCAGTATTAAGAGTAGTAACGGAAATAGACAATATAATAAGGCATGTTACCACAGCAACATCAACCATGATCATATCATCTCCTTTTGTTCAAATACAGACCAGATTATGGAGAACGGAGACTGAGACAGTTGACAATCCAAACCAGCTGAACAGACTTAAAATTGTGCCTTGCGTTTCTTTGCTGAAGCAACTGACTGATTTGAACCTCTGATGCTGTGCTATCTTTGATTAATCTCGATTCATTGTCAACTCGACCAAAATTTCTGCGAGCATTTTGCATATATTCTGAGTTTGGCTGATCGGTCCATGCTCTCGCTTCTGCACCTTGAACTGATAAGTGGTGAATCTTGCAGTGCATCCGTTTGAAATCTTCAGCTCTCCTGTTTAACAAAAAGCCACGGATTACAAATTTGGAAGTTTTCGATGTTACTTATGAAAGCAAAATACAAAAAACTTTCGGTGTTTACCGATCGCAAAATTATTAATTATTTGCTCATATCTCAATGATTGCAAGATAAATTTTCGAGTGGAAAGGCTTGCTTAGATGTAAACATCTATTTGCCATCTTGTTCTAAAGTTGTGGATGATTTCGCCTGGAAGCTTTGAATACGTTCAAAAGGACTGTCGATCAAGTTTATTCGAATTTTCAGCCCAAACCATAACAACAAGCAAGACCATCTCTAAAATAAGAAAAGCAAGTGAAAAATGTATGAAATTGTTATCCTTCTAAAGGCCATTGCACACTGGTCAACATTTTTTGGCTTGGCAACATGTATGCCGACATTGTTCCCCACAAGAATGTTGAATTGCATGTATGTGTTTGTATACTGTTTCAAGAATGTCGGCAAGATACGAGGATGAACATGCTCATTCTTGGCAACATTGTCGGCGATGTTGAACGGAATCTAGCCAGTCAAGAGCGATCTTTTCAAATCATGTGATCCCTTGAGATATCATGATGAATACGTGCTGATCGCTTCTTAAAGACCCATTGCTAACCATGATCCTTTGTGCGCCGAATGAAAAGCAAGACAAAGAGAATCTAGGCCGAAAACGACTGTCAGATAATACGAAAGTCGGCTTTGGCGCCACAAAGGATCATGGTTAGCAATGGGTCTTTAAGTTAGACTTTCATCTTTAGATTAAAAATCTATGATTATTTGATTAACACAGCTTTTACCATCTTTCAACAAGGTAACATTTGGACTCACTATAATAGTCCCAATTTTTTGACTCGCTTTATGATAATCTGAATGCATTCCACTTCAACTATCAGATTATTAAGAAAATGAAGTGAAATATAGGGGCTTAGGTAGTGAGTCTATTCAACATTACGGTACAAGAAATACTGTTAGATTACTTTAATGAATTAAATAAAGCGCAAATTTTGAAATTTTCAGTTTTCAGCAGCACAACCTCGCAAAGTTATTTGGTACCAGCTAATTCTGTACACCACATTTACAGGAGAGAGAGAATTGAATTGAAACAGTAAAGCGAAACTAGAGGCTGATGTGATAAGTCTACAATCAGACAGTTTAATTCCTACCTATTAATGATGGTACGGTGAGCATTAAAAAGTTCGAATATTTTTCAAAATATTTTTCGAAAGTAAGGAAAAGTTGGGAAATTAAAAATCTTTAATGTTTAATTGTTTGATTGTTTGATTGGAAGTGCGCTGCAGAGACAGAGATCAAAAGAATAGAGGGTCTTTGGAATTAGTGTATCCAGCACAAAGAAGGTCAGATCGTTTTGAATGAACTATGGCTGGATAAACTGATAAGTGTCTACTGCCATTGCCCTAATCATCCGTTCAGCTGCATCGCAGACTGCCTTAATTAATAGCTGTAGAATGTATTAATTATGCTATGGTGCACATTAGAAAAATCTAATAAAATTTCAAAAATAATTTAAAAAATGAACGAAAAGTTATACTTTATTATTTAATGGCGCCTTATTCGATTGGAAGCACGTACAGCTTACTATTGTCAGATAGCTTGATGATTTTCAAGTTGTCAAGATTTTTGAGTGAACGTTGTCAGAGCTAATCTTGAAATTGAAGATAACCACGCATTATTTATCACAGGTCAATAGAACTATTTCCAGTGATTATTTAGCGTAATAAACTTATCCTGGAAGATATGACCAAATGTCAGCCAGAATTTTTAATCGTAATTATGCAAAAAGTCGAAAGAATGGTGTCATGAAAGCTTGCCGAAAAGCCAGGTTTTGAGATAGTCACAACAACCAGTACGCTCTTTCACGATTAANATTAAAAATCTTTAATGTTTAATGTTTAATTGTTTGATTGGAAGTGCGCTGCAGAGACAGAGATCAAAAGAATAGAGGGTCTTTGGAATTAGTGTATCCAGCACAAAGAAGTTCAGATCGTTATGAATGAACCATGGCTGGATAAACTGATAAGTGTCTACTGCCATTGCCCTAATCATCCGTTCAGCTGCATCGCAGACTGCCTTAATTAATAGCTGTAGAATGTATTAATCATGCTATGGTGCACATTAGACAAATCTAATAAAATTTCAAAAATAATTTAAAAAATGAACGAAAAGTTATACTTTATTATTTAATGACGCCTTATTCGATTGGAAGCACGTACAGCTTACTATTGTCAGATAGTTTGATGATTTTCAAGTTGTCAAGATTTTTGAGTGAATGTGAGCTAATCTTGAAATTGAAGATAACCACGCATTATTTATCACAGGTCAATAGAACTATTTCCAGTGATTATTTGGCGTAATAAACTTATCCTGGAAGATATGACCAAATGTCAGCCAGAATTTTTAATCGTAATTATGCAAAAAGTCGAAAGAATGGTGTCATGAAAGCTTGCCGAAAAGCCAGGTTTTGAGATAGTCACAACAACCAGTACGCTCTTTCACGATTAATGGCATACCGGGTGAGTTGGCAAAATGTTTAGACGTTTGAAAGCCTGTAGCTCTCAAAACATTTTTCAGATTCCTATAAACTGATAATACCATATTAGCTAGCATATCAACTTAGATCAGAAAAGTTAGTTTGTCAAAACTGGCCGTGTCCTTCTCAAATTACAAGCGATTTTGTAAAAATGCTTCATCTCAAAATCTGTCAAAAAAGCCCGAAAATCTTGATCAAATTTGCTAGCAATTCAGCCCCACAGCTATCATAATCAAATTCTATCTGTTTATTTTATCGCTCAAACATGTAATAGGTACATAAAGAGGATGCTGTATAATCGTATACGCTTGGGACTCTCATTTGGTCTTTTTGTCTATTTTCTATCAAAACGAGGCTGGATTGCAAGCAAATTTGATCAACGAATTTACGCTTGTTTTGAAGGATTTTGAGATTAAGCATTTTTATAAAATCCCTTGTAATTTGAGAACGATACGACCAATTTCGATAAACCAAATTTTTTCATCTATGTTGATACGCTAGCTACACAGGTATTATCAGTTTATAGGAATCTGATAAATTGCTTGAGAGCTACAGGCTTTCAATCGTCTATGCATTTTTGACTTACCCGGTATATGAGGAAAATAATGAATACTTCTTTCTCAAAGATTCACTAATGCTCAGTTTGATGTCATATTCTTTTGAACGAGAACTTTGACTGTCAAGGAAATTACGATTTTCAAGAAGGAAATTAAGTGGTACAATTCTCACGCAATTTTGCATATGATAAGAACGTCTAATGCTCAGCTTACGAATTAGATAAATAGAATTTCTCCGGCCTTAACTATGCAGATATCTAGATTTTTCCTTCTTATTTTGATATATACTCACGTCTACTATGAACAGCCTTGTTTCGCATGTACCTCGAATGAATAAGGCATTTCAAGGCTTGGCATTTACATTTATGGCTTGAGCAATAGGCCGTAGCAATCTCTTTGTCTGCAGTCACTTATCGCTTTACACTGGCTTTTTCTGCTATCGCTAATTGCTTTGAAATGGCATGTTCGTCAGAAGCAACTGATGGTACTGCTACAAACTCTGCCTCGTTACAAGTTCACCAAAGATTCCGCGTCTGCCTTCGAGCATCAAAGCTTTATCAATGAACAACTACATTAACAGAGTCCTGTAAAATACCTCTTCTCGAGGAACGGAATTAATTTATGACCAAGTCTAAGCAAACGATTTCTATCAAGTTGGATTGAAACGTTATCCGCTCACATTTTCAAAACAGCCCATCCCTAAACAAATCTAATTGTACATCCTCTTGACATTTCCTGAGCCTACGCAAGGCCTATGTTTTTATTGGCAGTGAGCAATTGGCGAAATCATATCCTGCTTAAAGAATATGAAATTCAATTCCTGTAAAAATGCTTCTACCAATTAAATATTGCATAATTTGAATAATCAAGTTCATTATGCACGTGTGTTAGTCAGAATGATTATTGCTTACCGTAAGCAAACAGGTGTAACGACACAGAGGTGTGCTATGGAATGACGGCAGCAGGTGTTATAGATTAGGGACCCATTAACCGGAAGGCATATCTTTAAGACGTTGTTTCTTGTATACTAAATTTCCAATTTCTTCCTCCAGAAAGCCATTCAAAGAGAAAGTCAACAGTCTAAACTTTGATACAAATGTACCCATTAGTCAGCAGCTATAGGACCTTCTTAGGCAACTAGTCAAAACTTCTACCAGGTGAGTCAATAAAAATAATCCCGTTTGCAAGGCCACTGCTTCCTGGATATGAAGGTAATGATATTGGCAAATATATTATTTAATGGTCGACATGTTCAAATCGATTTTAAAATGTACCCGACTGAAATCGGCCACTCCGTTCTGAAATTATGAGAGATTTTCTCGGGAAAACTGCTTTAAGAAACCTCCAAAACAGACCTAGAATTACGACCAAATTTTCCTGATATTTCTGCCTTACAGCTATGACTTCAACACGTTCTAGCACGTGTTATCCTCATGGGAGGATGAAATCATCCAGAATAATGCTGTTATGCTCTCCTCAGGATGACACTTTCATCCTCCCAAAGGGATAACACGTGCTAAAGCATGTAAAAGCCACTGCTGCAAAGCAGAAAATTTGGTCATGATTTTAGGCCTGTTTTGAAGGTTTCTTGGAGAGACTTTCTTGAGAAAATCCTTCGTAATTTCAGAACAGAGTGGCCGATTTCAGTTCGGTAAATTTTAAAATCGATTTGAACATGTCCACCATTAATAATACATTTGCCAATATTATTGTCTTGATATCCAGGGAGCAGTGGCCTTTCAAACGGAGATTGTTTTTTTTTACTCACCCGGTATACCTTCAAATTAGATACAATATTTGTTTTCAGTAAACGTCGAGGTCTTTCATAAACAGAATGTTGTCCTGAAAGAATCTACTTTCTACTGTAATGTTTACTTACCTTTTAGAAACAGATACAGATTTTTGATACAAAATTAATCATTAATCAGCAACTATAAGACCTTCTTAGGCAGCTAGTCAAAACTCCTTCCACACCCTCATAATAGCAACACTATTTATTTTTAGTAAAACGTCGAGGTGTTTCAATAAATAGAGTATTGTTCTGAAAGAAATCTACCTCCTATTGTTTAATGTTTACTTACCTTTTAACAGCGGATACAGCTTGTCTCAAATTAGATACACTATTTGTTTTTAGTAAACGTCGAGATCTTTCACCAAACGGAATGAAGTTCTGGAAGAAATCTACTTTCTACTGTAATGTTTACTTACCTATTAGAAGCAGCTGCAGATTTTTTATTCCAAATTAGTCATTTGTCAGCAGCTATATGGCCTTCTTACTTAATCTGCTAGTCAAAACTCCTTCTATACACTCTCAAATTAGCTACATTATTTGCTTTCATTAAACGGCGAGGTCTTTTGACAAACAGAATGTTGTCCACCAAGAATCTACTTTCTACCGTAATGTTTTACTTACCTTTTAGAAACAGCTGCAGATTTTTTATACAAAATTACTCATTAATCAGCAACTATAAGACCTTCTTAGGCAGCTAGTCAAAACTCCTTCCACACCCTCAAAATAGCAACACTATTTGTTTTTAGTAAACGTCGAGATCTTTCATCAACAGAATGTTGTCCTGAAAGCAATCTACTTTCTACTGTAATGTTTTACTTACCTTTTAGAAACAGCTGCAGATTTTTGATACAAAATTAATCATTAATCGGCAGCTATAAGACCTTCTTAGGCAGCTAGTCAAAACTCCTTCCACACTCTCAAATTAGCTACACTATTTGTTTTCAGAAAACGGTAAGATCTTTCACAAACAGAATGTAGTCATGGAAGAAATCTACCTCCTATTATAATGTTTACTTACCTTTTAACAGCGGCTACAGCTTGTCTCAAATTAGATACACAATTTTTTTCAGTAAACGGCGAGGTCTTTCAACAAACGGAATGAGGTGCTGGAAGAAATTTACTGCCTATTGTAACGTTTACTTACCTATTAGAAGCAGCTGCAGATTTTTTTATACAGATTTAGTTATTAATCAGCAGCTATAAGGCCCTCTTAGTCTGCTAGTCAAAACTACTTCTACACCACATTATTTGTTTTCAGTAAACGTCAAGGTTTTTCAACACACAGAATGCTGTCCTGCAAGCAATCTACTTTCAACTGTAATGTTTACTTCCTTTTAGAAACAGCTGCAGATTTTGAAACAAAATTACTTATTAATCAGCAGATATAAGGCCTTCTTAGTCAGCTAGTCAAAACTACTGCTACACCACATTATTTATTTTCAATAAACGTCAAGGTCTTTTGACAAACACATCCCTGGAAGAATCTACATCCTGCTGTAATGTCTACTTACCTTTTAACAGCGGCTACAGCTTCGCTAAGCTAAAGAAAGATATCAGCATATTTGGGAAATTGAAATTCTCTCGATGACTGAAACGAAACTGTTGCATTGAAAGTGCTAGCTGATGAAAATATTCCTTGTAGGCCAATGACGAAGGTTCTCAGGCTTTCAAAGTAGCTTAGCTTATTGCTTTGAAAATAAACTAATTATTTAATCGAGAGTTTATTGCTTTGAATATGAATCTATAAAAATCATTTTTTTGATGATTATTTTCATGACTTTTAGCTGCATAAACATTCATCTTCTGCAGGTTGTCAAAGAAAACATTACTGTTCAAATAATATAGAGACTCTCCTTGGTTAAAATGCATCATCAAAGAATAGGAAATGCGTAATAAATTTTCTCTTACGTAAGGCCGTCTGACTTCTATGTCCGTGGGCATGGAATAGAGATGAAAGACTCCCTAAAGGCAGTTTGGTGCTGGGAATGTTAAAGCCTCAAAAACACCTTTTCTTTGGAATAGCACTACTGTAGGATATTATAGGATCGTGCTACGAAAGCCAAAGTAATGACAGTAAATTATCGCAATTTATCAAAACAATTAAAATTTTGTTCTTAAATGATTATTTGGATGATACAAACCTACAGGCGGTACATATAGTGTTTGGATTAAATAAAAAAGATAGGTGAATTACATTGCCTACTTTTCCGCTTCTGAATTAGATAAAAATCATTTCGGTGGCAAATTATGAAATTGATCTACTTGCGATATATGCTCAAATGTGCTCTAAATAGCCACTTTCGGAATGCACAATGAGTGANGTGCTGGGAATGTTAAAGCCTCAAAAACACCTTTTCTTTGGAATAGCACTACTGTAGGATATTATAGGATCGTGCTACGAAAGCCAAAGTAATGACAGTAAATTATCGCAATTTATCAAAACAATTAAAATTTTGTTCTTAAATGATTATTTGGATGATACAAACCTACAGGCGGTACATATAGTGTTTGGATTAAATAAAAAAGATAGGTGAATTACATTGCCTACTTTTCCGCTTCTGAATTAGATAAAAATCATTTCGGTGGCAAATTATGAAATTGATCTACTTGCGATATATGCTCAAATGTGCTCTAAATAGCCACTTTCGGAATGCACAATGAGTGAGTTAGCCACCTAGATTTTAGGCTGTCTTTTGCAATTTACTTTACTTACATTTCTGGCTTGATTAATCGGCCGTAGAAATCCTGTTGCTTGCGATCGTTGTATAACCTTATAGCTTGTCAATCAAGGCAACGGATGCGTTTGCTACGAGGTCTGTAGCTTGTATTTCACAGACTTCAACTGGCGGTTTTCTAGTCTTCAGGAGCGTTATTAGTAAAGACTGAAGAATATTTCCAGGAGTTATCAAGAGTTTAAAAACCCAATCCCGAAAATTACCTTGCGGAAATCTTGCAAACTGCAATTCTCGTTTCAAAGACAGGTGCTAATAATTGAAGATCTCGATTAGCAGTCTGTTCGGAGCAGTTGCATCCCATGGTCTCAAAATATTTAACTTTCAGAGACACTAAAACAAACGATTATAAATTTGTTAGTGCTATTTATTAGCTGATAGGAGCAACATTGATTATTTAAGACAACAGATAGCATCCATTTAATCAATTTGAAACAAAGCACGGATGAAGGCCTTCTAACTAATAATTAGAAAATCATACGGCAATATCAATTATGATTACTCTTTTCAACGTTTCATTATGTAGGCCCTCCCAGTTTCCCACAACAAATTTTCTCGAAAATGTTAATCAAGGAGAGCCTTTGGGTGACTCACGCAGTTTTGATTTAATAAACCAAACTAAATCAAGCGAATACCCTTGGTTTTAGAAGTGATTGGCCTCAGAAGTCATAAATCTGACGGATCTAGTACCAAGGAGGAAACCAGCGTGTAATGCAGATCTCTCTGGAGCTGTGAAGTAAATTCAAATGTCCCCATACGGTTCTAAATGGGTTCAGGAGAAGAGTGCAATACTCATTTCAACTTTTATTTTTTTCGCTATGGCATTTTAAATGCTTATATATGGAATCCATTTTTCATGAAATATACAATTTTGATTATGTCCATATTTGGGTTTTGAAGACTGGTTTTATAAATCTTTTAAAAATTAAGCTTCGAAAGAGTTGAAAAATGTTCTTTTTTCATCGTTTTCGAGTGTACACACGACCCCGTTTTTAGATTGCGCCGGTTAGAGTTCAGTTTTCAAATTCTGCCGTTTTCAAATCATGCCGGCAAAAATGTTTCGTTTTCGTGTGAACTATCCGTAATAATTATATGCCGTTTTCAAATTGTACTGGTATTGTGTGAACGCAGTCTAAAACATAACCCAAAATATCGAACTGCGGTCTTTCACTTCTTTGGGTTGATATTTGTTGACAAGTATTTGATGTTATTCCTCGGTCTAGTTTTTGGAGGATTTCAGAGTCTATGATTTTAGGGGATTAAGGAAGTAATATCCATACAGGATATAATGTTCACACCACGTTTTCATTTCCTTCTCAAAGCAAATTGACAACATTTTAAGCCAGAAAGTCAACAATTAAAAACGTTGTTTGAAAACTGCTGTTCATTGTAAATTTTTGCTGTTGATGAAAATTGGCCACATCAAATTTTAACATCCTGAAATATTTCAATATTTATTTGAGTAAAAATATTAGTAACCTCTGAAAGCAAGCCAACACGTGCAAAGGATGAAAAATTTGTAAATAAAAAACCTACAAGTTTAGGATATGACCAACAACATCTAACGTATATCTAAATTAACAAAAGATGAAATGACGCACGTCTTCCTAGTATAGTCTTGAATTATCAAATTATTTTTGAGAAAATGCAGGATAGATCAATCAAACCGATTTTGAGCTGAGGAAGTAAATGTTTCAAATAAAAAGCTTAATTTACACTGCAAGTCGAATTTTTTATCAATAAAAAGTACGAAATTCTTTGAAATTTTATGAGCCATTTGAATTTTTGGACCTCCTCTGGAGTCTCTGGACTTTTAAAAAATAAGGACGTAGATTTTTGGAGTGAATATTCCCTTGCTGACAGTATTTTTCGGACTGCTTCTAATTCTCTCTACACGTTTTATCAAACCTGAAGACACAGATTTCATCACAATACTGAATGACTGAACTAATATATCAACCGATTCATTCATTTAATTGTTATTTTCCTTTTTTCTACCTTGCACTTGAAGGTAGTTTCAGGACATTGAGAAGCCAGGCTTATCGAAGCAGTGTCCTGGTCCCTCCACTCGATGTGACTACACCTTGTGATTCCTTTAACCTGGAATTACAAAGAATTGGCGACTGTCCTCACTCTACTAGCAGGTTTGACAAGGCGGGGATTCAACCACCAACCTTCAAAATGGTAGTCAAGCACGCTACCAATGAGCCATCCCGGCACCAAATCTTATTCATTCATTCATTCATTCATTCATTCATTTATTTATTTATTTATTTATTTATTTATTTATTTATTTATTTATTTATTTATTTATTTATTTAGAAGCTGAACAGTAGGCATTACACTTCTCGTATATTTAGGGTTTAATGCAAACATTTAATGCTCAGCTCAACCATTGAATTAGATAAATAAAATCCGCGAGGCAGAAATTTGGATCTTACTTCTTCTCTCGATATATACCCATGACTTCTCTTAACAATCTCTTTTTGCGTGCACAACGCGACAGTTGGCCATACTGGCTTCCGGCCATCTGTTGCGGCTTTGTTCGCTTTGAATTGTTGCTTGAGAGAATTCTCTTTGTCTGTGATCGCTAATCGCTTTGAAATGATATGTCAATCAAAAGTAACTGATGCTATTGTTACAAGATCTGCCCTTGTTGGTGTAAACTGCATTTAATGAACTGGTAAACGAGGAACACCGCAACACAATAAAAACAACACCGAATATGGTAGGATTAATAATGATATATAAACTGTCTTTACCTATCTTGGCTCGCTGATTAGCACACGAGCCCTGCAGACACGATGGTAAACTGAACTTTGAAGCGTGAATGTTTTCATCGCAACTAGCCTACTCAGCTGAACGTCTGCACACAAGCTACAGCTGTACCGGGTGAGTCAATAAAAACAATCCCCGTTTGCAAGGCCACTGCTTCCTGGATATCAACACAATAATATTGGCAACATATCATTTAATGGTGAACATGTTCAAATCGATTTTACAATTTACCTGACTGAAATCGGCCACTCCGTTCTGAAATTACGAGAGATTTTCTTGAGAAAGCCGCTTTAAGAAACCTTCAAAACAGACATAAAATCACGACCAAATTTTCCTGATATTTCTGCCTTACAGCTATGACTTTAACACGTTTTAGCACGTGTTATCCTCATGGGAGGATGAAATCATCCGGGAAAATGCTGTTATGCTCCCAGGATGACACTTTCATCCTCACAAAGGGATAACACGTGCTAAAGCAAGCAAAAGCCATTGCTGTAAGGCAGACAATTTGGTCGCGATTTTAGGCCTGTTTTGAAGGTTTCTTGGAGAGGCTTTCTCGAGAAAATCCTTCATAATTTCAGAACAGATTGGCCGATTTCAGTGAGGTAAATTTTAAAATTTATTTAACATTTCCACTATTGATTAACATATTTGCCAATATTATTGTCTTGATATCCAGGGAGCAGTGGCCTTTCAAACGGGGATTGTCTTTTTTTTTTACTCACCCGGTAGAATATAGCAATTTAATTCAGCTGGATAAAAATTGTAATAAACTTCAATCTAGATTAGTAGATTAGTTTGGGTGATTGTTTTGTTATCAGGTTGAATCAAGGACGACATAAATAATCTAGAACATTCCCCTTTAAGTCGTAAGCAATTTCTAGGCAACACCAGTCATTCTACAGTTGGATTTTGATAATTTTAGAAATGAGAAAAATGAAAGCCATGATTATTTAAATTTGTATGCAACCACGAAAAAGAAACGATCTACCGCGTGCACCAATAAAGTATCCATTTTAAACAGGCCACGAAAAAGCATATACTGGACTGATTTTGTAGATTGATAAAGTAATCTTTAGTCAAAATCTTAGGGTGTGTTTGATTGGTAATTCCAAACCTACCAAATTCTGAAAACAGTAGACTTGGCAGAGACGGAAATATATTTCCCAATCAAACTCAAAAATCTTGAAACGGTTGGTTTCGGATTCACCACCAGGGTTTGCTAATGAAAACGAGGATCTCCCCAAAGTCTGCCAAGCCTTCTGCCTTTTGGAGCAGAAGGTTCAGAAGGCCTTCCAAACCTACCAAACCTACCGTTTTGAGAATTTTGGAGTCAATCAAACACAAATTCCGAGTCTGCCAAGTCTACCGTTTTCAGAATTGGTACCAATCAAACACACCCTTAAATTATACTTGGAAGGTAATTTTTGATCAGCCGAAAAATTTAGAGAAAGTTACTCACAAAGTATGATTTAGGATTTTTATCAAAAATTAAATCATAGATATTCAAATTCAACATGGTGAACGATTTTTCATAGCCTGTCAGATGTGGATACTGTAAAGTTCCGTCTTTAAGAAACCCCTTTACAAGAAACTCAGACCCTTAATTTTTGCAAAAATCAATATAAGAACAAAAGACTAATTAAGGAAGAACAATAGGCTGATGTCAAAAAGTATGTTTCATAAAGGCGGGACTTTACTGTACTTTTTGGAGTACCTTTTGTTTGCAAAATTTGCTTAAAAATTTCTACCTATGAAATTTATCATGCATTCTCACGTCCTTACCGTAATATCTTCTTTAGCTCTACTCTCTAACAATCAAGCTCGATTTTCAGCAATCTTGCAGCTCTGAGTTTTATCTTGGCAGATCCTCTTTTACTTTGAATTTTAAATTTTCTTCTCCTGTAAAACACGTATGAAGCTGTGTCTCCAGACCAAACCAAAAGACAATAATACAACCTGTACATTTTATGCCGAAGATGCTATCCTCCACACGGAAAAGAAAGAATCTAATTGTCAGGTTTGAATCAGAATCCTCCCTTTTCCGTTAGTTTAAATGATTTCTATTCAAAATTGGTGCTATGACTACAAATTTAATCAACTTTTAATTGAATCTTGTCGCAAGAAATGGTTGAAAAATTTAGGCAATTTAGGTTATAATTCTCAAATTTCCAATATCAAAAATTCTCCAGCATCTCTCCTCAGAAATGCATTATTTATTTTGAAAAACATCACGACAATTAGTAGCAATATTACTCTGACTTCAATTAAGATGTATATATGCACGTAAGTTACAAACAAAGAAATTCAAAGAAGTATTCAAAGAATCCTTGAATCAAAAATTTGTACAGTTAGGGCCGTTGTTTTCGAATATCAAATATCATTAATTTATGCCAGAAATCCTAACTCAAAAAAGCATTATTCATTTGCAAAAAAATTATCGGCATATATTAGCACTATTTGGCAAAATTTAAAATTNCTTCAACTGGCGGTTTTCTAGTCTTCAGGAGCGTTATTAGTAAAGACTGAAGAATATTTCCAGGAGTTATCAAGAGTTTAAAAACCCAATCCCGAAAATTACCTTGCGGAAATCTTGCAAACTGCAATTCTCGTTTCAAAGACAGGTGCTAATAATTGAAGATCTCGATTAGCAGTCTGTTCGGAGCAGTTGCATCCCATGTTCTCAAAATATTTAACTTTCAGAGACACTAAAACAAACAATTATAAATTTGTTAGTGCTATTTATTAGCTGATAGGAGCAACATTGATTATTTAAGACAACAGATAGCATCCATTTAATCAATTTGAAAGAAAGCACGGATGAAGGCCTTCTAACTAATAATTAGAAAATCATACGGCAATATCAATTATGATTACTCTTTTCAACGTTTCATTATGTAGGCCCTCCCAGTTTCCCACAACAAATTTTCTCGAAAATGTTAATCAAGGAGAGCCTTTGGGTGACTCACGCAGTTTTGATTTAATAAACAAAACTAAATCAAGCGAATACCCTTGGTTTTAGACGTGATTGGCCTCAGAAGTCATAAATCTGACGGATCTAGTACCAAGGAGGAAACCAGCGTGTAATGCAGATCTCTCTGGAGCTGTGAAGTAAATTCAAATGTCCCCATACGGTTCTAAATGGGTTCAGGAGAAGAGTGCAATACTCATTTCAACTTTTATTTTTTTCGCTATGGCATTTTAAATGCTTATATATGGAATCCATTTTTCATGAAATATACAATTTTGATTATGTCCATATTTGGGTTTTGAAGACTGGTTTTATAAATCTTTTAAAAATTAAGCTTCGAAAGAGTTGAAAAATGTTCTTTTTTCATCGTTTTCGAGTGTACACACGACCCCGTTTTTAGATTGCGCCGGTTAGAGTTCAGTTTTCAAATTCTGCCGTTTTCAAATCATGCCGGCAAAAATGTTTCGTTTTCGTGTGAACTATCCGTAATAATTTTATGCCGTTTTCAAATTGTACTGGTATTGTGTGAACGCAGTCTAAAACATAACCCAAAATATCGAACTGCGGTCTTTCAGTTCTTTGGGTTGATATTTGTTGACAAGTATTTGATGTTATTCCTCGGTCTAGTTTTTGGAAGACTTCAGAGTCTATGACTTTTAGGGGATTAAGGAAGTAATATCCATACAGGATATAATGTTCACACCACGTTTTCANACACGACCCCGTTTTTAGATTGCGCCGGTTAGAGTTCAGTTTTCAAATTCTGCCGTTTTCAAATCATGCCGGCAAAAATGTTTCGTTTTCGTGTGAACTATCCGTAATAATTTTATGCCGTTTTCAAATTGTACTGGTATTGTGTGAACGCAGTCTAAAACATAACCCAAAATATCGAACTGCGGTCTTTCAGTTCTTTGGGTTGATATTTGTTGACAAGTATTTGATGTTATTCCTCGGTCTAGTTTTTGGAAGACTTCAGAGTCTATGACTTTAGGGGATTAAGGAAGTAATATCCATACAGGATATAATTTGCACACCACGTTTTCATTTCCTTCTCAAAGCAAATTGACAACATTTTAAGCCAGAAAGTCAACAATTAAAAGCGTTGTTTGAAAACTGCTGTTCATTGTAAATTTTTGCTGTTGATGAAAATTGGCCACATCAAATTTTAACATCCTGAAATATTTCAATATTTATTTGAGTAAAAATATTAGTAACCTCTGAAAGCAAGCCAACACGTGCAAAGGATGAAAAATTTGTAAATAAAAAACCTACAAGTTTAGGATATGACCAACAACATCTAACGTATATCTAAACTAACAAAAGATGAAATGACGCACGTCTTCCAATATAGTCTTGAATTATCAAATTATTCTGAAGAAAATGCAGGATAGATCAATCAAACCGATTTTGAGCTGTAAATGTTTCTCATAAAAAGTTTAATTTACACTGCAAGTCGAATTTTTTATCAACAAAAAGTACGAAATTCTTTGAAATTTGATGAGCCATTTGAATTTTTGGATCTCCTCTGGAGTCTCTGGACTTTTAAAAAATAAGGACGTAGATTTTTGGAGTGAATATTCCCTTGCTGACAGTATTTTTCGGACTGCTTCTAATTCTCTCTACACGTTTTATCAAACCTGAAGACACAGATTTCATCACAATACTGAATGACTGAACTAATATATCAACCGATTCATTCATTTAATTGTTATTTTTCTTTTTTCTACCTTGCATCCGAAGGTAGTTTTAGGACATTGAGAAGCCAGGCTTATCGAAGCAGTGTCCTGGTCCTTCCACTCGATGTGACCACACCTTGTGATTCCTTTAACCTGGAATTACAAAGAATTGGCGACTGTCCTCACTCTACTAGCAGGTTTGACAAGGCGGGGATTCAACCACCAACCTTCAAATTGGTAGTCAAGCACGCTACCAATGAGCCATCCCGGCACCAAATCTTATTCATTCATTTATTTATTCATTTATTTATTTATTTATTTATTTATTTATTCATTTATTCATTTATTCATTTATTCATTTATTTATTTATTTATTTATTTATTTATTTATTTAGAAGCTGAACAGTAGGCATTACACTTCTCGTATATTTTGGGTTTAATGCAAACATTTAATGCTCAGCTCAACCATTGAATTAGATAAATAAAATCCGCGAGGCAGAAATTTGGATCTTACTTCTTCTTTCGATATACCCATGACTTCTCTTAACAATCTCTTTTTGAGTGCACGATGCGACAGTTGGCCATACTGGCTTCCGGCCATCTGTTGCGGCTTTGTTCGCATTGATTGGTTGCTTGAGAGATTTTCCTTTGTCTGTGATCGCTAATCGCTTTGAAATGATGTGTCAATCAAAAGCAACTGATGCTATTGTTACAAGATCTGTCATTGTTGCTGTAAACTGCATTTAATGAACTGGTAAATGAGGAACACCGCAACACAATAAAAACAAAATCGAATATGACAGAATTAATAATGATATATAAAGTGTATTTACCTATCTTGGTCCGCTGATTAGCACACAAGCACTGCAGACACGATGGTAAACTGAACTTTAAGGCTGATTTCCAGTCAGTGGAATTTTCCGAGCGGGCGAACTTTTAAACAATCAAAAGTCATTCAACCTTAAATTTCTATTCAATTGCGAAGCGACATTTTCTGTCGTAAATAAAAGAATTTCCGCCTGCTCAGAAAATTCCACTGACTGGAAACTGGCCTTTAAAGAGTAATGTTTTCATCGCAACTAGACTCATTTTTTTATAAGAAAGTAAGGTCCGGGGTTGGTAGGCAGTTTCTTAAATTTTAGGACCATTTTGCTACCAAAAGTTTCTTATGTGTTTCTTATAATGTCTAGAGCCAATATATTTTTCTTAGAAGAGCTTCCAAATTACTTAGTAAGGTCTCGAAACATTTTATAACATAATTCACACTCAAAACATTGCCAAAACATCCACTATTATTGTACAGTATCAAAATATTTTCGTGTGACCTGGGAAAATTAAAGCTACAAATTACAAAACTGTCTTAGCTTTTTTAATTCAGGTAGGGTAGTTTCTTAAGTGTTGAAAAATTGAGCCCACCGTTTCTGATAAGCTGTTTCTTATAAAAAAAAATGAGTGAAACCTATTCAGCTGAATGTCTCCACACAAGCTACAGCTGTAATATATAGCAAGCCGTGCTATGCATTTTAATTCAGCTAGATAAAATTGTAATAAAATTCAATTTAGATTAGTAGATTACTTTGAGTGATTGTTTTATTATCAAGTTGAATCAAGGACGACATAAATAATCTTGAAATTTTCCATTGAGGTCGTAAGCAATTTCTAGGCAACACCAACACATTGGACTACAGTTGGATTTTGATAACTTTAGAAATCCACTTTAAACAGGCCATTAACAAGAATATACTGGACTGATTTTGTAGATTGCTAATGTAATCTTTACAGTCAAAATCTTAAATTATACTTGGAAGGTAATGTTTGATCAGCCGAAAAATTTAGAGAAAGTTATTTACAAAGAATAATTTAGGATTTTTATTAAAAATTAAATCATAGATATTCAAATTCAACCTGGTGAACGATTTGTCATAGCCTGTCAGATGTGAATACAGTAAAGTCCCGCCTTTAAGAAACCACTTTACAAGAAACTCAGATACCGAATTTTTGCAAAAACAATAGAAGAACAATAGACTAATTAAGGAAGAACAATAGGCTGATGTCCAAAAGTGGGTTTCATAAAGGCGGGACTTTACTGTACTTTTTGGAGTACCTTTTGTTTGCAAAATTTGCTTAAAAATTTCTACCTATGGGATTAATCATGCATTTTCACGTCCTTACCGTAATATCTTCTTTTGTTCTACTCTCTAACAATCAAGCTCGATTTTCAGCAATCTTGCAGCTCTTTTGAGTTTTATCTTGGCAGATCCTTTTACTTTGAATTTTAAATTTTCTTCTCCTGTAAAACACGTATGAAGCTGTGTCTCCAGACCAAACCAAAAAACAATAATACAACCTGTACATTTTATGCCGAAGATGCTATCCTCCACACGGAAAAGAAAGAATCTAATTGTCAGGTTTGAATCAGAATCCTCCCTTTTCCGTTAGTTTAAATGATTTCTATTCAACATTGGTGCGATGGTTACAAATTTAATCAACTTTTAATTGAATCTTGTCGCAAGAAATGGTTGAAAAATTTAGGCAATTTAAGTTCTAATTCTCAAATTTCCAATATCAAAAATTCTCTAGCATCTCTCCTCAGAAATGCATTATTTATTTTGAAAAACATCCCGACAATTAGTAGCAATATTACTCTGACTTCAATTAAGATGTATATATGCACGTAAGTTACAAACAAAGAAATTCAAAGAAGTATTCAAAGAATCCTTGAATCAAAAATTTGTACAGCTAGGGCCGTTGTTTTCGAATATCAAATATCATTAATTTATGCCAGAAATCCTAACTCAAAAAAGCATTATTCATTTGCAAAAAATTATCGGCATATATTAGCACTATTTGGCAAAATTTTAATAATGGTACAATGCAGGCATTGTGGACATTAAAATNATTCAAAGAATCCTTGAATCAAAAATTTGTACAGCTAGGGCCGTTGTTTTCGAATATCAAATATCATTAATTTATGCCAGAAATCCTAACTCAAAAAAGCATTATTCATTTGCAAAAAATTATCGGCATATATTAGCACTATTTGGCAAAATTTTAATAATGGTACAATGCAGGCATTGTGGACATTAAAATAAAATAATTTTAGAATTCTCCAAATGCAAATAAGAATTCTTGAGAGGCTCGTATGAAAGACTTGCAAGAATTTTGAACAAGAAGGCCTCGGCAAGAAAACTGTGTTAATGTACCTAAAGCCTTTACTGTGTACTGTTGTGGATATGATTGGCTAGATATTGGCTGGATCGATATATAAGAAAAAGCAACTAACAAAAGATCTGATAGATAACTAGATAACCAAGCATGAATTTCCACTATAGGTGCAAAATGTCGCGCTCTCTACATTTTCAACTGATATGATTGGCTGATGCGAAGAAGCCGTCAATCAAAGAGCGACGTCCTTTGTTTCTAGAAAAAGGTACATGTAGCGCACGTGACATTTGCACCTAGTGGACATCCAACTTTAGGATCATGTCTTCTTCAATAAATAAATGAAGTCAGCTTGTTGTCCTAAAGAGAATTCTGAACTATAAATCAACTTTAAATTAATGACGGAAATTTAAAGTCAATGAACCATCTTAATCCATCGCTTGTGTGGGAATTTCATGAAAATAAACATGTAACTTATAATCTAAGAAAAAAAATCTATGCAAACTGCCACAAATAAAGACAATGAGCTTTAGACAAGAATCACTGTCTTTCAGAGGTAGTTTCCTCTGGAACACCCTCGATGACAGTGTCGAAAAAGAGTCAACACTTTCAGCTTTCAAAATGAGGATCAAACAGTGGCTGCAAAATATGCCGCTAATTAATTTTGAATAAAGTATATATTTTTTGTTTGTAAATAGTTGGTTTGAATTCGTATGTTTTTATTACTGTTGTAAATACCAACTTTAAATATGGATTAAATAAATAAAAATATATCAAAATTATTGAAGCTTACCTAATTTCCTTTCCTTAGCATTGTTTAAAATCAGCTCTGAGACAGGCTTCCTTTATTATGTATATTTAAATAGCACTCAAAATTGTCTACAACTTTTGCAACTCAATATCCTGGTATCTCAACATTACCAACATAAGAAGTCCAGCAAAAATCTTCTCGAAATTTGATGGGAGCAGTTACAGACAATATCGAATAATATTTGGCCTATGTCTTCAAATATTTGCTTGTCTGAGAAGATAGATCTCGATCATCATCCACCAGAAGAAATCAACAAAATACCGTGTATCGAATATTCTAATGACGTGTTGGACCCCAGGGGGACACTCAGCACATTCACATACGGGGAGGTCAGTCCGAGATATTTTCAGGCAACCCAAAAATATCACTTCATCTGCATTGCAACCCAAAAATATCAGCTCATTTTATAGTTGACACCTGTAAGCGAACATAAATTATCCTGAAACAATGCAACTTGAGATTAGGATTGCCTTTAAAGAACCCAAAAATATCAGATATATCTATATTTGATACAAAAAAATATCATGACCATAATTTCAGTTGATTTGGACCCAAAAATATCACTTTCGGCAATATTATAACCCAAAAATATCGGACTTACCTCCCCCTATGTGCATGTGCTGAGTGTCCCCCNTTAAAGAACCCAAAAATATCAGATATATCTATATTTGATACAAAAAAATATCATGACCATAATTTCAGTTGATTTGGACCCAAAAATATCACTTTCGGCAATATTATAACCCAAAAATATCGGACTTACCTCCCCGCATGTGCATGTGCTGAGTGTCCCCCCTGGGTGTTGGACGAAGTATTCGACTTTGTTTACTTCGCTAACTTCTAAAATCTAGTTTGTGAAAACTTAGAAGTAAACGATACAATGTGACAACGATCTTCCTTGCCAGTTATCAAAAGCACTTTTTAATTAGATAGTAAGTAAGGAAGTTTTTAGATTTTGGAATAAATTTTAACCGATAGTAAACAAAATAAAGTTAAAGAAATTAAGAGATTAAAACATTTTGCAATCCTTTAAGCTTGATTCACACTAGAATAAAAAAAAAAGCGCGTTAGAAATGCGACACAAAAAACCGTTGAAAATATTTTGTGCCTCAATCTGAGATTATATCCGCGCCTTTGAAGATGTCGTAACCCATTTGGATGGAATAAACAGCGATAGCTAAAAAAAAAACGTGTAAAATGAGTTTTAAAAAACAGTGTTTTCCTCATGCTAACGCGTGTTTACTCTAGTATGAACAAGCTTTTCTGAATATCATTTCAAAATTCGTACATTCGAAAGAGACCTTCGCCGTTGCCGTCACGCTTCAAGCCTCAAAACTGCGTTTCACAACGCCGCTAACTAAGAAGCAAGAACCGCAAAGTTGTTTAATTAAGGACTGTTGATTATTAAGAATTAATTGGGCTCGTATATGGGTGGGGTATCTCAGCAAGGCATAAAATCTTGTCAAAGCGGGGAATATCGGCAAGGCAGAAAAATACCTGCTGCTTATAGTGGAACGTGTTATTTTAATTTTGCGTTTTGAAGAGAATTTCATCCGTCCCATCGTACCCGAACATTAGGCGGCTTTAGCAACAACACGCGGACTTAAGTAAACGTGGATGCATAAATGCTTTTCGAGCATCCCAATTTCAAGTTTTTGTGCTACATCCGTTACGAATAGACATAAATCGTTTTTTGCTTCTCTTCTCGACGTTCTATTTTGCATGGATGCATTCAAAAGAATTTTCAGGTTGTCCGTTTCAAAACAAGAACGTACACAAAGTCTCTGGAAATTCACCAAAGTTGGTTCGCTTTGTAATTTATTTCCTCGAACAAAAAAATTATTTATGGTGGCGTCTTGTTGACCCACGTCTTCCTGCTAAAACAGCCTACTGTCACCCGACCGGGCATGGTGGAATATCCTGCCTTAGCTGTGATGAAAAATGACGTCATTGGGCATGTAATAATGATAATTTTATTTTTGTGAACATCATAACAAATCCGGTAAAATGAACCTGGAAACATGGGCAGATTTTGTAACAATAGCATTCGATTGTCGAGCCAAAACAAACATTAAGATATTACAAACAAGTGGATTTTTACGGCTAATTAGTCAGGCCGCAAATGTAAATTAAGCAACTAACAAAAACATGCCTTGAAACCCGGATGGCAAACTCAATCATTGCGCGTGCGAAACGCTGCGAAGAGAACCCAAGGACATTGTTAAGAGAAGATATGAGTGCATATCGAAAGAAGCATGCATTCTAAAGGTCTGCCTCTGAGAATCTGAGAATTAAGTGCTTGAATTGTACACAAATATATCCTGAATGCCTACTCTTCAACTTCACTAAATACTGCCCGCGTTAGATGCTTAGATCTCACCTTCATCCTTCGATAGATTCATTTTAACCATGGAAAGTATGCACGTTATTTAAGGGTGTGTTTAATTGGTACCAATTCTGAAAACGGTAGACTTGGTAGACTCGGAATTTGTGTTTGATTGACTCCGAAATTCTCAAAACGGTAGGTTTGGTAGGTTTCGAAGGCCTTCTGAACCTTCTGCTCCAAAAGGCAGAAGGTTTGGCAGACTTTGAAGAGATTCTCGTTTTCATTAGCGAATCTCAATTGTCAATCCAAAACCTGCTGTTTTAAAGATTTTTGTGTTTGATTGGGAAATATAGTTCCGTCTCTGTGAAGTCTACTGTTTTCAGAATTTGGTAGGTTTGGAATTACCAATCAAACACACCCTAAATAGTAATGTTTTCTTTGAGAACCTAGATGTCATCAGAGAAATTATCGTTAAAAAGGATTCTGTTTATTGTTAAGGATTTTAAAGTAGGATTTTGTTGATCTACAAGAGAACGCTATTAACCCTTTTATAAGTGCAGAAAAAATTTGAATAGAACGAAAGAACCCTTTCTTCCAAAATTTACCCGATTTTGACATCGTTGGAGAACAAAGGAACTGTTTTTGAAGCAACCACTTATTTTGACCTATTCTGACCATAAATCAGCAACCACTTGTCCGATTGGCTAAAAGGTCTCAAACTCTAACTTGAAGCCTATCCTAGGCAACTGTGTAAAAACGGGACAATCGAAGTTACAGCTCCTCCACAGAAGTCATGCAAATGGGGCACAAATTTTTTGGGACAAAGCAAAAGCAAAATATTTCAAATTAACCAAACTCCACAAAGTGACAGATGTTCATACCAAATAAGAAGCTATGCTTACTGGGCAAGTTTTTGAGCAAGACAGCCCTCAAACTTTCGATGAAAAACTTTAGACAGAAGGAGCATGTGCGAATCATTATCTTGGGTGATAAAAATTTTATAATTCCAATTCATAAGGCATTTTATTAATTAGGCTATACCGTTTATTACAGATGCCGCTCAGAAATGCATTTGAAAACAATAAGCAATCTTTTGCGTAATTTAATTTTAATCCAGCAAACTTTAATTTACAAAATTGTGCGAGATCCTTAGTTCTTGAAAATTGCTGACTTAAGATAAACATTAATTCTGAATTAGTTATGAAATCGGGAGAGGTGTGAACGACGGTTGGTGAAACGTTGAAATTTTTCAGATAAATAACATATTTCATAATTTACATAAGACAGCATGATGGAAATGAGAACGGGTGAATTTGATCAGCTATAGTGAAGTTAGTTCTGTGCCGTTCATAGCCAGAACCAGATGACGTCATGTCTATTTCTGCTATGGATGGCACAGAAGATTGTATTTTGTTGTTGTTGTTATTATAGTTTTTAACAGCGATATAAAAAAAGTTAGTTCTACAACAGATTTTAGGTAATTTTGTCCGTCTAAATTTTCAAGGAGTTGAACTTTTCTTCAGGCGAATTTGCTGTTGTGAAACTTGCAAGTGAGTAAAATACGACTTGAACCTTTATGATAACTGCAGAAGTTGATGGAGCAGTTTCAAAGATTGGGCTAGTCTGTACTGTACTTTAGCGGACCAGCTTTCAATATCGGCAAATAATGTGTCATGGGGTAAGGGTTAGGGTCAGGGTTTGGAAAAGGGGTTTTTAGGGCAAGTTAGGGTTAGTTAGGGTAAGTTAGGGTTAGTTAGGGTAAGGTAGGGTTTAGTTAGGTTTAGTTAGGGTAAGGTAGGGTTTAGTTAGGGTTTAGTACGGTATTTGGTTGCATATGTTCCCGAGAGATATGACATAAAGCTGGTCCTCTAAAGTGCGGTCCCAAAGATTGTTGCTTTAACATGTCGACGAAAGTTTCACTAGAAGCTGAGGATCGAATATAGGTGATCATGACAACATGTAAGTCGGTGAAATTCCCGTGTCAGCTAAACAGTAAGTCAGCTAAATAAGACTATTCCAGTAGCCAATGAAATTGCCTTAAAATAGCTCTGACATAAAGTTTCCCATTGCTGACAAGAGACAC
>REGM01000267.1:318461-334987 GCA_004194415.1 Aurelia aurita | reverse complement strand
CCCCCCCCCCCCCCACCACCATTCATTCACCATGTACCTCCTGAGATTCTAAGCTGTCTCAAGGCGCCGTGGAAATGTAAACTACAATAACAAACGCAGTCTAACTATCTAGTTACATGATGAAACTCAGCCCGGGCTGAGTTTCAGCACGGGCTGAGTTTCAACTCGGTTGACGGTGTAAGCCTTCATCGTGTTTACATGAAGGAGGCCGAGTTGAAACTCAGCACGGGCTGAACTCAACACGGCAACTCAGCCCGTGCTGACTTTTCAGCACGGGACGAAATTATCAAAAATTCTCATGTAAACACGATTTTTTTTCATCCCGCGACGAGATTTGATATTGGTTGGCATGACGAAGTCGTCATGGGATTAATTTCATTCTTTGGTGCTAATGTATGGCGTGCATATCCCGCCAAAAATCAGTTGTTCTAAAGTTTAAATGCTGTCTAAAGTTTGAAATACGGCTTCTCCCATCTTTCTAAAGTTGTTCTTGGTTATTATATTTAACTTCTAAAATTGAGAACGCAGATTGAGAACGAGGCAGAGACTGAAACTTTAGAAACAAGAGCAATCACTAAAACTTTAGAAACTACATCGCTGTAATTTTAGGAACTAAAGAACGCATTAAAACTTTAGAAACGAGAGCATTTGCTGTAACTTTAGAAACTAAAAGCATTCAATAAAACTTTAGAAACGCGAGAGTACTCACTGAAACTTTAGAAACAAGATCGAAACTAGAGCACTCACTAAAACTTTAGGAACTTTAGAAACTAGAGCACTCACATAAACTTTAGAAATGAGAAGTCTGTCGACTGACATTTTAGAAGTTAAATATAATAACTAAGAACAACTTTAGAAAGAGGGGAGAAGCCGTATTTCAAACTTTAGACAGCATTTAAACTTTAGAACAACTGATTTTTGGCGGGATATGCACGCCATACTAATGTGTTCATTGTTCCTTTGTTTTGCTATCTCGCGCTGCTTCTTTGTGTTGATAATCTCGCGCCTCCGCACATCTGTGGAGCAGAACTACTTAGCAATCTCAACACGGGATGAAATGTCCATGTAAACGCAAAGCAAATTAGCAGACACCTACAAAACTCAGCCCGTGCTGAAACTCAGCACGGGCTGAGTTTCCTCATGTAAAGGCCCTCTAAATTTAGAAATTTACCAGCAAAGCCGCTGAGGCTTTTAAACTCTTTTGAGTTGAATTTCACGGTTGAGTGATTTCTGATTGTTTAAAAGCATTGGAGCTTGAAGTAGTTATGGTTGTTTGAAAATATGAATTGAATTTTATCGTTTGCAGACCTTGGCCTTGTGGTAAAATTCTAACAAAATCAGTCAGAGATATCGAAATAGCAGAAAAACAAAAAATTGTTCATAGCTGTCAAAAAATTTAGAGGAAACCTTCACTTTCTGATAGAAAGCTTCCGTTGATAAATTTGAACGCGGAAGTTACTAGATGCTCGTGCGATTGCCGGCATGTTTCCGAGAGGCTATAAATTGTATTTCAGAGAAGAAATCGATAAAAGTCCGCAATTTAATGTTGCCTAAATCGTGGTTGGTTTATACGTCATGCCTCTGCCGTCTGGGACTCGATGTGTTGCAGTGTTGACTGGGCATGGCAAAGCGTTTCTTATGAAATAAAATATGTTTTTACTTCTCAACCACCACGCTAAATTCAATCGGGTTCAGCAAGGAATTTGCACGACGTATAAATAAACCCTCAAGCTATAAAGATTTCATAAACAGAGTAAAAAAGTTTTAAAAACTTACAGTGAATGTTTTAGATGAGCGGCGCCATACACCTCCTAGTCATACCAACGTCTTTTCAGCAATGATAACAGGGCAAATTGCGAAGAGCTTTTAAGAAATGAACATTAACATCACATAAATATTTAATATGTTGAAATGATCAAGAGAAACTCATTACTTATTAAGTTCGTCACGTCAAACTGTCATGTCTTTTCCGCGTAAAGATTGAGTGAACGTACACGTATTTTTATATGAAATTAACAATTAGACACAGTTCTTAAATTTTCTCATATTTGAGTAAGACTGCAAGCGTAAATAAAACTATAATCCTTGCCAAACAATTAAAAAACAAAGTATTTCATTTTGTTGCTTTCTCGTCTGACTCACCATCTAAAATACACTGCAGGAAATTTTACTTCACTCTTTATGTCCGACCCCCCCCCCCTTGCCCCCTGAACAATGTTGGTTCGCATTGCCAGCAACCATAGTGGGATCGCACAGGGAACCAACATTGTAAGTGGGAAGGGGGGGAAAGCTGAGCAAAAACATGCGATTTTTTCAAGAGTTTTGGCAGAGATTGTAAATGCAGAAGATGCTCGCAAAACTTGATGGCTAACTCATTAATTGTGCATGTCAAAAAGGGCTATTTAGAGAAGAAGTCAGTACAGATCGAGAGAAGAAGGATAAATCTAAAACTCCGACAATGAAAACCTATCTGAGACTTTGAATTACACACACAAGTATACAACAATCATAATAACTATTGTTCAGCTTCTGACGTAGATACAAAAAAGCTCGAGGCAGACGTTTAGGTCTTTCTTCAATCTAAATTTAGATTCAAACCAACGTCATCCATATTCTACCCACTTAACAAATCAAAAGGAAACTATATCTAAGCGTAGGCTGAGACAGACAATAACAGTACTTGCAACTTGCAATTCTACCAGAGCTAAAATGTTTGTCTTGCAAGATTGTGAAAATACCGGGTTTCTAAATGATGTATCACCAGCATAGGTTTTAAATCTTTAAAAAGGGTCGATGCGCGTGCGGTGTAAACTCTACGACCTATTTCTTTTAATTGAATGGCTTGAAAGGAACTTTATCTACTTTGCTATAGTTCTATCATTGTACTTTTCAAAAATCTTCAATCTTTTCAGAATTTTTCAGAGGGTTTTTCTTCTTTTTTAAGAATTCAAGACATTTTTTGAAAAAAGCTAAAAACATCATAATTTCTAAACTTGATGAGGAAACATAGAATAATTTTCATGAAAACCATAGTTTATCAATGTCTACAATATGGTATCAAGCACAAGTCTTTCGCTCTTCTGTTTTACGATTTAAAAATTGGATGACGTCACATCAAATGAGTTGAATATGAAATACGCTGTAATTTCCAAAAATATTCAAGATTTCAGAAAAATCCAATGGTAGGATTATAGTAACGTAGCGAAAGTTTCTTTCAGGCCATTGTATTCAAAGAAATAGGTCATGGAATTTTACACCAACCTTTTAAAAGTTTTTTAAAGATTTTGAACCTATGCTTGTATCACCAGTCATTAGGAAGCAGAAAGGCCGACTTAGATGGAGAGATTTATTGCACTAGAATCGGCCATGCCATTATAGTATTCTGGAGTATTTTACCACTTGGGTCTGTATTTGAGAAGTCTTGAAAAAATCCGAAATTACAATAACTTTCGTCCAGTTTCCATTTTTAGAATAATGACAATCGACTTATTCATCTTCTAAGAACTTAACTATAAATCCACATAATTTCAAATGTAAAAGCCACATATTTTTCATTTGTTTTCGCTCCCTAGAGGATGATCATGCTCGCTGTCATTGTTTTGAAACTGAAACTTACGCAAGATGTTATCGAAATTGCTAGACTTGTTTGAAGCATGTCAACAAAGGACTCTGAAGCAAAATAAACCCATATCTCTAGAACATTATGTCCAATTTTAATATTATAAATTTCTGCTTCTTGATTATCTAGCTTTCTGCTTCAAAATGATTGGTGATCCATTGGAATCGGTTGCAAATAGACAATAACGCTAAAGATGGCGGCTCCAAAGACTCCATAGTGTTTTGCTGCAAAGCATGCTGGTAAAAAGCTCCCTGATGACCACCTAACGACGTAAATATTTTGGTCTGCTGTTTCGACTAGCTAGCTTGAATTCGAATCGACCTTGAATTCAAATGCAACACGGTTCGAAAGGAAACCTTTCGAAAGCAGAAAAAGTAAAGTTTTGGATCGAATTGAAGTTTGGCGTTCGAACTACAAAATTGTACTATTTGTTTACATTGATTACTCGTTCCGGACTTTACCACGACTAGCTAGTCGAAACGGCAGACCAAATTTATATGTCGTTAGGTGGTCGTCAGGGAGCTTTTTACCAGCATGCTTTGCGTGGCCGCCATCTTTAGCGTTATTGTCTATTCCCGATTGTGCAGTTCGGCATGCGCCGATACATCATTTTGGGACACCCAGTACACATTTTGGGTGCAGCACGTGGGTGGAAACTGCACGTAAAGCACAGGGTGGCAAACACTAACATATTTACAGAAACCTCAATTACACATACTCGCTATTATTCATTGCCTTAGTCGTCGATGAAAGGTGTTATGATGATTTGAATTTTGGAATCAAAGATTGACGTAAATCTACTATAATGAATACAGCTGTAATTATTAATAGCAGGATGCGTCATCGAATTGCAGGCAGCGCTCCGCAGGTGATACGATAGGGAAAGTTAGACTTGTTGCAATTCGTCCTAGAATTCACTCCCTTGCACATACATATTTGATCCACTAACCAAACTACGGCTTAGCGACCATTGCCTTGCTATTGAAAAAGGAAGACACAGTAAGCCTCCCATTATAAGAGAAGAAAGATTCTGTAAATTCTGCCCAAATATAATTGAAGATGAAACCCACTTTATACTCGCATGTTGCACATATAATACAGAAAGAACTTTTTTCCTAAACCAAGTCAACAAAAATTACCAAAATTTCATTAAAATCCCAACTGACCAACAGAAAATGATTTTTCTATTTACAAATGAGGATGAACAATACCTGCAAATATTTGCCGAATACCTAAACATAATTTACAACAAACGCCTCGATAGCACTTGAAACTTTTTTTTTTTCCTTCATTAGAACTTATTAACATACCGTTCATATCGCTTTAATAAATCATGTATTTTTGTATTAGAATTGTTTAGCTCTTTAGTTTTAGTTAGATTAGACCATGTATCTGATGATATTGTGTCGAATTGATAAAAAAAAAAATCCAAACCTGTTCACTCAATCTGTTTGAGTGAGCAATTCAATTCAATTCAGTTCTGTAGATAGGTAAAGGGCAACATTTACTGTTTGAGAAACCCTGTTGCAAAAAGTATCCAATCAACCCTAAAAATACACACGCAAGTAAAGCACAGTTTGCTTCTTTGTTCGAGCCCATTCCTCCTTGTGTCCCTATGCCCGTGAAGGTTGTTGTTGTTGTGCCTGGTTTTCCTTGTTTCCCTGACGCAACAACAACAACCTTCACGGGCATAGGGACACAGGGAGGAAAAAAAATTGTAGGAATAACTACCGCGTTTCTTAACGCCCATGGTTCGAGCATACAGTTTCTTATAAGCGGCTTCTTATAAAAAATAGGCGTCCATCGACATCGACATTCGTTCGTTCGACATCGAATCCACTCGACTGAAACAGGTCAGAAATTCAATATTGCTTTATTTGTGTGCAAAACAGAGCTTATTCCTATTGAAGGAATATATAAATCATGTTCATTAAATTTCAAAATAATTTGTATTTTCAAATTGGAAGGAGATGAGAGAAAAACTGTTGTGTGCACATTATTTTAGAATTGGTAATGAGACACCCAGCTAAAAATCATGAGACGGTTGGTTGTCTAATTTGTACCGGGTTGGTCAAAAGAGTTCCGTCGTTCGACAAGATGCACGGAAGTTAACGGCTCTTCAATTTCAACTTACTATTGAATATATTATTATGGAAAGCTTAACTTAGATTTGAAAAGTTGTTTAACCAAACTCAGTCATACATCTCTCGATTTAAGAGAAATTTGGCTTGAAAGTTTTTTATCAAAGAAAAGGATCCAAATCTTAATTGGCTGACAAGTTCGACACGCTTCCGCGAACTGGACCAATCACATTGCTTAACTGCTACAACAAACACTAATATAGGCCAATTGGGCAGCATAGGCGGCGTCAAATCTTGATAAAGGCTAGTATAAATGGTTATTACATCTTTCTTGGATTGAATGGCTTGAAAGAAACTTTTGTTACTTTGCTATAATTCTACAGTTGGATTTTCTAAAATCTTGAATATTTTCAAAATTACAACGTATTTCACATTTCAAGTTGTTGAAGATGTCAAGTTGTTAACGTCATTCAATTTCTAAATCGTAAACCAGAAGAGTGAGAGACATATGCTTGATGCCATATTGTAGACATTCATAAACTATGGTTTTCTTGAGAATCATTCTATGTTTCCTCAAAGAGTTTAGAAATTACGATGGTTTTAGTTTTTGCTGCACAGCAGCAGTATATTCTTGCTCAATTCCAGCGATTTGGACTCTGCGTGTTTGTCTGTTTTCAACAATTGGGCCCGTTTCTATCTTCCTTCGCAATACAATTTCCTGCAGCAGCAAAATTTAGATTTTCAAGATATCTTTAACAAACTTTTTCTATATAGTCTAGAGCACACTCGTACTTGGGTAAAACAGTTTAACTCCAAATGTGGAGATTCGCTAGAAATTCAAATTCCAAATTCCGTTTGAAAATGCTCATGATATCTAATCATGCTTAGGCCCTTTCTCAAAACCTCTGGTTTCAGGTCCAATCAAAATTTTGACGTTGGGAGCTCGTATCTCCGGTGTTTCGTGGACGATTTATAAATGAAAGGTACGTGCATTTAAGTTGAAGATTCAAAAATGTAGCTGTGGAATCGGAAAGTCCCGATATCATATTGTTTTGTCCCTTTTTCCAGTCAAAAGGGGGTACTTATTTTTGAGACACCTGGTATAGTCTAGAGCACACTCGTACTTGGGTAAAACAATTTAACTCCAAATGTGGAGATTCGCTAGAAAATCAACATTTGGGTGCATATGCTGTATCTGATAAGCCTGAAAACAAGCAAGAAAGAAAACTTGAAAAAATCTTAATTTATTGAGAAACGCAGAAGACAGTGCAATAAAACAAGCACTGGTCGAAAAGTTGAAGGAAGAAGAGGTATAGGAAGAGCAAGGAAGAGATGGAGTGACCAAATTAAAAAGGACATGGAACAAAAAGGACAGCTTCCAAAAGACAGCCAAAACAGAACTCAGTGGCGAAATAGAATCCGAGCGGCTGACCCCACACCAGCGTGGGATTAAACAGCCGAAAAGCTTGATGATGATGATGATGATTAATCAAGTTTCAAGTCCTACTATACCATACTTTTCAAAGTGGAATGACTTTCCTTTCTAGTGGATAAACACTTGTGGGCCCAAGCAAATAAAAATAAATTGAATTTCGACAGCTTACTCACAAGGATAAGTATGTATATATTCAAATTAATTGATTTACTTTAGCTAGTTTAATTGGGATTTTGTTGCATCTGAAACTAAATAAAAAATTCTTACCAACCGTCATATTTAAAGCAAATTAAGGGAGTTAAAAGAGGAATATGCCACTTCCATAATTTGCACGACAATAGAAAAAATTCTTCTGTATCGCCGATGGAAAAATAGGACAATAAATGAAGCATGGCCTTCCTTTGTCCTGTTTTAAAACTAGATCGCTATACCTCCGTTCACTTACTTTCAAGCTGGAAATTACAACGACTAACTGGTCTTATACAGAGGATAATAATCTCCACAAAAACATGTTGATAACATCAGCAAATGTTTTGATAACAATTTCCACAAATGATCGAATTGAAATTTAGAACATCATTAAGATTTATACAGTGTGTCCCAAAAAAAGTGTCTGACTTTTAAATTTGAATAAAGCAGAAAATACTTGATTTATATGAACCATTTTAGGTTTCATTTGAGAGCTGAGACATGTAATTTTCTGTTGAGTCTATTACAGTTCAAATTTGTCAAATTTTAAGAAACCAGGGGGTCCTCCAAGTTGCTGCTTATTGTTGCATGTTTTTCACTTTTACCGTACAATCGTCTAATTATGTAAATCACGTGGCATAAGCTGACATGGTGAAATGATAATAAACATGAGTGGGCCAGCTAAATGGCGCGGTACAATTGTCGTGAAAATGTTTGGAGATCAGTAGGCTGCTGTTTTGGTCCCTGCAGGAGCACATTTTTTCAACTGCATTTTTCCAACTCAATTTAAATTATGCTAGCCCACTTGATCTCCAAATTGTGGAAGCCCATTTATGTTATCATTAAAATTTATAAGCAACTTTGAATCCAGATAGAAATCGCGAAGAGTCTCTAAAATTGTTCACGCCGAGAAGCTGAACTCAGTAATTGAATGGAGATATAGCGATCAAGCCTAAGAATAGAACAAAAGAAGGACACGCGCCACCAATTGTTCTATTGTTCAGTCATCCATGGAGAACAAGTCCTTCCGTTATCATGCAAATTAGGCAAGTGCCATATTCTAGTTCTAACCCCGTTGATATATTTCAAGGCCCCTCCAATTTACAAGAGCAGTGAATATTTAGATTCAATAAAAGCGGACATCTGCTTTCATCAAGGAAGAGAAAGTGCCACAAAGCTTGCATTTCATGTTCTATAGCTATTAGCGATTTTCCTCAGAATCTTTTTCGCCGATGCGACAAAAGAACTAGAACTGCGGGCAACGATTGCAGACAAAGAGATTTCTATGGCCGAATAGCCAACCCGCAAATCTAAATAAAGCAAGCTGCAAAAGATTCATTGAAACCTGGATAGCTATCTCACNGTTATCATGCAAAATTAGGCAAGTGCCATATTCTAGTTCTAACCCCGTTGATATATTTCAAGGCCCCTCCAATTTACAAGAGCAGTGAATATTTAGATTCAATAAAAGCGGACATCTGCTTTCATCAAGGAAGAGAAAGTGCCACAAAGCTTGCATTTCATGTTCTATAGCTATTAGCGATTTTCCTCAGAATCTTTTTCGCCGATGCGACAAAAGAACTAGAACTGCGGGCAACGATTGCAGACAAAGAGATTTCTATGGCCGAATAGCCAACCCGCAAATCTAAATAAAGCAAGCTGCAAAAGATTCATTGAAACCTGGATAGCTATCTCACTCATTGTGCATCAAAAAGGGGCTATTAAGAGCACAGGAGACCCAGGTGGTTGACTTGACAATAACAAGTTCAAAATTTTAAAATCATTAATTGTAATACATTAGTGTTTTATTTGTAGCACCTGTCCACGTCTGTGTTGTGTCTCCCTTTATTGACATCTGCATTGCATAATTGTAGAATGCGAGAATTCGACGTGAAAGTTGAATCACTAATATTATATCAATAAAACTTCATATAGCATTAGTATTCAAATTTCATTTCGAATTCTCGCATTCGAACAATTATGCAGTGCAGATGTCAATAAAGGGAGACACAACACAGACGAGGAGAGGTGCAACAAATAAAACACTAAGGTATTACAATTAATTATCCTAAAATTTTGAACTTTCTATTGTCAAGTAAACCGCCCCGGCCTCCCTTGTAAAGAGAAGGCGTCATTGCATATCGAAAGAGGAAGTATAAATTAAACTTTCGTCAAACTTTTATCTTCAGGGCAATAATGAGCAGGCTGTAATCGAAGTAAGAAAGGACAAAATTATTCAACCAACGTTATCGCTTTGTGAAGGAACTCCATAGCACCTTTTCACTTCATTATCATTTTCACTTATTTCCTGTAGTGTAATGTCTGGTAACTGACACGGTTTTATAAACCTTCGCTGTGAAATGTTCATGAGAGCGCAGGATGTAAACACCAAGAATTTTTCTATGAAACATTAAAAAAACTGTCAAGGAACTTTGAGAATTGGGATGATGCGAGTTTTAAGACACTTTCATTACTGGGTCAAAGCCTTTTTTTCAAGGTNGAATGCGAGAATTCGACGTGAAAGTTGAATCACTAATATTATATCAATAAAACTTCATATAGCATTAGTATTCAAATTTCATTTCGAATTCTCGCATTCGAACAATTATGCAGTGCAGATGTCAATAAAGGGAGACACAGCACAGACGAGGAGAGGTGCAACAAATAAAACACTAAGGTATTACAATTAATTATCCTAAAATTTCGAACTTTCTATTGTCAAGTAAACCGCCTCGGCATCCCTTGTAAAGAGAAGGCGTCATTGCATATCGAAAGAGGAAGTATAAATTAAACTTTCGCCAAATTTTTATCTTCAGGGCAATAATGAGCAGGCTGTCATCGAAGTAAGAAAGGACAAAATTTTTCAACCAACTTTATCGCTTTGTGAAGGAACTCCATAACACCTTTTCACTTCATTATCATTTTCACTCATTTCCTGTAGTGTAATGTCTGGTAACTCACACGGTTTTATAAACCTTCGCTGTGAAATGTTCATGAGAGCGCAGGATGTAAACACCAATAATTTTTCTATGAAACATTAAAAAAACTCTTAAGGAACTTTGAGAATTTGGATGATGCGAGTTTTAAGGCACTTTCATTAATGGGTCAAAGCCTTAGTTTCTTATAAAAAATACATGCATGGCTCGGTGAAATTGGTTTATAACTAACGATCTTATTTTCTCTGGAAACTCCGAACCTTTTTTTTACTCATTCGTTAGCGATTAGAAGCATTTGCTTAAGACTTCCTCGTTGATTTTGTTTCCTGAGAAAAATATTTTGCCGAGTTCCGGGAGAAAACAATAAAAAAAAACTTCGTATTTAATTAAAATAGAATTTTCATTGCGAAAAAGTGACTGGGTAATTCAGGAAGAAAAATTACTTCGAGATTTAACCCAATTTGTTATCAATTTGATCACCTGGAATGACTTTCATTTCTAGTGGATAAACACTTGTGGTTCCTAGCAAATAGTAATAAATTGGATTTTGACAGCTTTACTCACATAGGTAAGTATGTCTACATTTAAATTAATTGATTTCCTTTGGCTATTTCAATTGGGATATTGTTGCATCTTAAAACTGATTGAAAAAAAAGAAGAATTTATTTCTTTTGTCGGATAAATCTAAAAAAAAGTTTCGGCGGTTCCCGAGATATGTGATCCTGAATTTTTGACCGATGTTTATGAATCATGTATTAATTTGAAGCTGAAAAGCCAATTTAGGAGTGAAAATCAAATTCACTAAAATCGACCATTCTAATTGTAATTTTGGACGATTCAGGTTGACATCTGCTTTCAAAATTGCTCGAAAAGGGCATAGAAAAATCAACGAAATATTGTCCAGTTTCTGCCCCAAATGATTAGAGGACCCACGTCTTCATGTGCAATTTTTATTTTTCTTGCCGTCGTTGTTGCTGTTGTTGCTCTTACCGAAAGATTTATTCGATCCTCTTGTTGGGATGAAAATTGAGAATTTTCAATATTAACGCCTTTGAATTAGTTGACAAATTTTAAGGTTACGGTAAACGTTGATTTCCATTGGGTGGGTGGGGCGATTATCACTATCGACACGATGGCGATAACTTCTCATAGCGATAAATCATAAAGCCTTATTTCAACTGGGTGATTACAAACACTAAACCTCGTAAAATATATGTGAAATGGAACACGAAGGATAAAAAATACTTTATGAAAATGTATGAAATAATTCAAGAAATACTTTAGATGATCAACTTTCTCTTTCCTGTGTCAGTAACGATAATATGAAATAGTGTAACGAAAATTAGCACACTGTTATATCACGTTATATTTCGTTGCCGTTTTACGTTGTACCTGCCAACGCTGGTTGAAGTAATGCAACTCTAGGAATTATTATACAGTAAAACCCCGCAAACAAGAACATAGGAAAATAAGAACATACAGATTGATTTTTGTGAAAAAGACACCCAAAGATAAGAACCAAAAACAGTCTGATTTCTTTCCGTGTTCTTATCAGATGATACACTTATATAATAAATTGCCTGAAAAATAACAAATTTTGTGAATCTGAAATCTGGCTATTTTTTAAACATCTGCTGATCACATTAGTTTATAAAAACTTACAGCCCTTTTTAAGTCCAAACACCTCAGACAGTTTTAAAGGGTGAGCAAATTGTTTGGCAAATTTGTATGATATAATTTGTTTTTGTCTACAACACAACAGATTACTATTTCCTGCAACATTTAGAATGCAATCACGCCTCCCAGGTTTATTAAATGCATACTGCATATAGCTTTCGTGCTCCTCGTAGTCATAAGGGTCCTTGGGGTAAGAACTTTACCTTGAAGATAGCAAGAGCACCACCACATTCATTTTTCATAAGAACATAGACCATAGTCAGTCTGTTCTTTAGAAAAGTATGTTCTTGTTTGCGGGGTTTTACTGTATTACCTTCAACCAATAGCGACAACCTCTCATCGCAATAAATGCCACTTGCACAGTATTATTTTTCACTGAATGTTTCTCGCGATAAGCCATTCTTCAAATAAGACGTTGATAAGGTGACAAGATTGTTAAAACAGATGACCAAACACTAGACTCACCTCCCACTTTTCACCAGAAATTAGTTTCTTCTCCGCAAACAGCAGACAATCATAACTTCCACACTAAAAAATAAAAAGTTCATGATGAAGTTACACATTTCAATTGAATTGAAAATCAAAATTCCTTTCTCGAAACCTTTCAATTGAGTTGAAAATCAGAATTCCTTTCTCAAAATCTCTGTCGNAATAAATTGCCTGAAAATAACAAATTTTGTGAATCTGAAATCTGGCTATTTTTTAAACATCTGCTGATCACATTAGTTTATAAAAACCCACAGCCCTTTTTAAGTCCAAACACCTCAGACAGTTTTAAAGGGTGAGCAAATTGTTTGGCAAAGTTGTATGATATAATTTATTTTTGTCTACAACACAACAGATTACTATTTCCTGCAACATTTAGAATGCAATCACGCCTCCCAGGTTTATTAAATGCATACTGCATATAGCTTTCGTGCTCCTCGTAGTCATAAGGGTCCTTGGGGTAAGAACTTTACCTTGAAGATAGCAAGAGCACCACCACATTCATTTTTCATAAGAACATAGACCATAGTCAGTCTGTTCTTTAGAAAAGTATGTTCTTGTTTGCGGGGTTTTACTGTATCACCTTCAACCAATAGCGACAACCTCTCATCGCAATAAATGGGGAATAAATGCCACTTGCACAGTATTATTTTTCACTGAATGTTTCTCGCGATAAGCCATTCTTCAAATAAGACATTGATAAGGTGACAAGATTGTTAAAACAGATGACCAAACACTAGACTCACCTCCACTTTTCACCAGAAATTAGTTTCTTCTCCGCAAACAGCAGACAATCATAACTTCCACACTAAAAAATAAAAAAGTTCATGATGAAGTTACACATTTCAATTGAATTGAAAATCAAAATTCCTTTCTCGAAACCTTTCAATTGAGTTGAAAATCAGAATTCCTTTCTCGAAATCTCTGTCGTTATGGTGATAGTTGATTTCGTACCTGATTGTTTTCATAGTCTGAGTATCAATAAATTCTCAGTCAGAAACACAAGTAACTCCAGCAAAGCAAACAGTTTTACCAGCTGCAACTGCACATGGGCCACTGTCGTAAATACAGGATATCAAAATAAACTCACACTGAAAAGGATCGCTCCAGAAACGTTTGTTTTCTTCATGGCTGGGTCTCTGACGGCAGATTTTATTGGATTTCAATTGACTCAATTTTATCGACTATTCAAGCTATGATTCCCAAGAGAGTAGCTTGCAGAAAAGGTGTCGATAAAAATTTATTTTCATTCAGTCAAAGAGAATGTAAGGTCCAAAGAAAATCACTGCTTACAAAAAGTAAAACAGAATTTTCCATCTTTTGAGATCGCTTTCATTCAAGTTTCGAAAGCCCGAGTCATCATGCAAGTGCGTGGTGGAGCCACGGGGGGAATGGGGGGATGGGGGGGGTCCGGACCCCCTCACTTTTCCCAAAGATGGTCCTCGAGATTAGCACAAAAATGCAATAAAATTGATTAGGGGTATATGCCAGATCAAGTGTTTCTGTCATCTAATGAAACGATTAAATAAATATTCTTACCAAAAATCTAATGTAAATTTAGGTAAAAGGGCGTTGCCTACGTTTTCCGAGAGTTTGAAGGGCGTGGTCACGCAAAATTTTCCTGGGGCTATGCCCCATACCCCCTCGCGTCTCCAGTACTGGCTCCGCAGCTGGTCATGCATCCAACCGCACAAAACAAGGTGGTATCCACAAAGCATCCAGTTTATTCACTTCTCCGACGCAAAAAGGAACTCCGAAACAAACATTTATATAGACATAGATTCAATAAGTTGGGCATTTGCGTCGGATGAACCTTTACCCTATTTGGACCGGGTTGAAATTTGAGCATTTCCGATTGGGGGGGGGGCAATAGACTTTACTGAGTCACGTGGTTCATTGCTAGGCAACCAAAAACAATAGGAAAATGACCAAAATTGAGCTACTGGCTTAAAAAGCAAAATTTGTCCTGATTAACATGAGATAACAGGCAGAATTGTAGCCAAAAGTAACAATAGACGATTCCGGAAAAGATGGCGTCGAGGGGCATTTGACCAAGATGCATTGCGTTTGATGATCGAATTTATATAGAATCACTGTTGATTCCATTATAGAACGCAATGCATCTTGGTCAAATGCCCCCCGACGCCATCTTTTCCGGAATCGTCTATTAAGAGTAGAGGAAGATATTTACACCGAAATTTCTCAACTAAGATTGCAAGTCTTGCTAATTAAGAGCAATTAGCAAGAGAATAGACTAATTGATATTTCTATTGTCATATATTTTCAATTTTTAGGCTTCTATATAGTGAAATTAGTTAGTACAAAGTACCCTAACACTGTTTTCTGCATGTTTTGAAATATATCACACTAATTTATTCAAACTATGACGTCATAAAGATAAATGACGTCATGAACATTAAAATTTGCTGATGTCAGCAAATATAAACATTATGATTTACGTTAGTTGCGAGAAATTAGAGAGCTTTTTAAGATCTTCTTTGTGACCTGTCTCCAAATAAGGGCATCTGAAGGTCACGTGGTGCAACAATGGATAATGAAATTTTTAAAATTTGGTAGCAAATAAAATTTTAGCAAAAGTCGAAGAGTTCCAGCTTCATATTTACACTAGCGGCGGAGATATTTGAGAATGGTTGGTAGAGGGGGGGGGCGAAAAACGCCCCCGGTCCAAATAGGGTTAAAGGGAATCGACACGGTTAAATTTGTCTTATGCCACATCTGTTTTTATCGGATGGCCTTTTGACAGCGAGGTCCAATCAAATGTCGTATGATCCATCCTATTTTTAACTCACGTGTCTTATCAGTGTCGATTCCCTGTTAAATAACAAGTTTTCGTATTTTGTCCTTGTTGGTTTCCGTATTTTTAGACGAAAACAAAGTGCTCACCTTTGTATTCCCGCAAGGGACACGAACATACACTTGATTTGGTGTTCGTGAGATCGTGAGACCGTAAAATCTCTATTAAGCTCCCGCACTCTTCTTTAATTTGAGAGACTCCAGAGGGGGACTTAAAAGAGAGGGGCTTATTGGAGAGGGGGGCTTATCCATAAAGTCAAATGACAACTCTTTTAATGATAGCTTTTTGGGTCTTTTATCTCTTTTCAGAATCAACATACAATTTTGGGTTAAATAGAGCTTTTAAGGTATATCGAAATTTCTAAAAAAGAACAAGGATTAGGTTTGTCTGTGTTCATGGTATTGACCGAGTATTGACCATCTCTTCTCCTCCCTGTCCCACTTATCAACCTCGCTTTCGAGTTTCGATACTCAACCATTGTGATGTCAAAAATAATCACAGCAGCATTTCTCCACGTTACCAAGTACCAAGTCCACTCATCATAAGTATTGTGGACACGAGTTGTTTGGAGCCTGTCCACGATAAATGTGCCAAAATGAATAAATGCATTTCGTCGCCTTGCTTGTCATCATTTCATTAGTATCTTTCCTCTCATTGTTCGCTGTCTGGCTTTGCTTGCCTTGGTGTGTTGGCACATAAGTTTTAAACGGATACCGCGCTTGGAAAGTTATGGCCTGAGAACTAGTTCCCAGAACGACGCAGCTTTCTAACGACGTCCTGGGAACTAGCTTTCATCTCAGGACATAGCTTTCAAAGCACGGTAACCTTTGAATCTTAGGCCATAACAAAGTACAGACGTCAGCAAGCAAAATTAGACAGCAAACCAGGAGAATAAAAATACTACTGAAACTAGCAATAACAATAGTCAGTGAGTGCGGCGTTTTTCCTTTCCTTTTCCCTCCTCCGCACTGTAGAGTCTGCACGCAGGCTAATAGTAACAGGCCTTTGTGGTTCTGTTGGCGTTGCAATTCTTTGTTCATTTTGAATTGAAAATTCAATCAGCCATGGAAAGTTGTTTTGTCACCACAACTGAAATCAGACAACTACACATTCCACAAAACAAGAGAGAGATTAAGGTTGCATACCTTTGACGTTTATGATTGTGTGATCACAATACGTTGTTTACATAGATTTACATTTCACCCCCGCAATAGCCTTGCAGCGTTGGCGGAAGCCTCATTTTGAGATATGCAATCGAGAAAACTTACTATGACAGTATGCAGTATGA
>REGM01000267.1:307535-317925 GCA_004194415.1 Aurelia aurita | reverse complement strand
TGTCCATATATAACGCCAGCGTATACCCAACCTGTCAACATCCATCAAATTATCGGCAAATGATTGGTTGATATTCAAACTCATCACATGAATAGAGAAAATTGCTGTAAGCAACCTTTTGTGATCACAAAATGAAGAAACGTCACAGGCAGTGGGAACAAGACCTTCTTAATCCGTCCCTTGTTTTGTGAAATGTCTGTTTGCTAGATTTCAATAGCAGTCGCAAGGCAAACCTTTTATGCGTTTTATGGTCATTGAAAAGAAATTCTAGTTGATCACATGCCTAATTCTAGGAGGCCTACTTGTATGGACACGTTACCTTTAAATTGTGATTCCTGCAAATGAGAAATTTTGCAGACAAATCTGTGTTCTGTGTTGTCTTCTGTTCTTGGCTTGAGTCTTCTTGCTAAAAAAACTGCCTATTTATGATCTAGAGTTAGGTGATGGCTGATATTTGAGGCACAAAGGTCGCTTGAACAATAGGACTAGGTCAACTAGGCCACAGTACCTCAGTCAGTATCTAGAAGATGCTTGATATTGTTCCGTTGCTCTACAAGTAGCAGGCATAATTATATTTATGTAAACAAAGTAGCCAATAAAAAACTCGATAGTCTTACCTAATTCGCCGCGGATTTCGAATTGTTGGCCAAGTTGTAAATGACAAACTAAAAACATCCAACAAAAGGGCAACGGTTAGCGAGCAAGTTGAGGCATCTTTTGTTTTCAATCTTGGCACGTCCTTCAAGGGGTCACATGTTTGTGTTGTGAAGACAAGAAGACAACCTATTGATGACGTGATGGTATTGTTTCGAGTCTGGCACACAGAAATATCACAATCTTACTGACAAGGACATCAAAGGGTATCCACAAATGCGATCCGATCCGATATAGCCCACGTGTTTAAGCTTGGCTGAATGTTTATTGTTTAATAGATTTAGAAATGGCACAGCACATGAAACTTCAGGTCCACCTCCAGTCTGTCTATAGGAAAGAGGAAGCTTTTCTCAAAACTGAATCAACAGATCAATGGCCAACTCAAAAGCCTATTTGTAAAGAGATTCAAATGTATTATCTCTTGATGAGCTACTATCTAAACTTTGAAACACTAGCCAAGGAACGTCCGCCATTTAGCAGAAAAATATTTTCTCTCCCCTGAAACTTTTCTAATTGTCAAAATGGTCTATTGGCCTCTATTGGCTCCTTGCAATAAACAAATCTTGTGCATCAACCTCAAAAATAAAATTTCACAGAATACGCGCGGCAGTCTTCTTGGCACATAAAAGACTAAGGATAGAAGGACCAGGTTCATAATGCAGAATTTGAGTGCCCCCAAAGGTCACCATTTTGGCATAGCAACTATCAGCAACAGCGAACTCTCAAAACTGAGATTGAAATATCAAAGCTTTCTCCGGTATAGGAAACCGCATTTTCAAAGGATAGAATGTGAAAATTGCAGTTTATGTATTGGATGAAAAGTTTTCATTCCATAGAAAACATTTCACTAAAGGGAAAATATGACGAAGTATGGGGGGTGGGGGGGGGGGCGGCGTTCATACTGTCATTTACTCGCTAGCTGTGGACTAATGCCACAACTACAATGCCTGCTAAACGTCCTTGGCCATTTCTTGATACAGGCACACTCTTCCGCAATTTTATTCATAGCGATTAGATAGTTGAAACACCCCCTCCCTACAAAAAATTTTGATTTGTAAGGTTATTGTCCTAGCATTGAAGCATTCCATCAGAGTCGCAACTGGTCCTTTCGTCCTCATTTTAATATCGTCACAGGACAACATTGTTCTAAGGGGGAGAGGGGGGGGAAATCGCAAAACAAGGCGAAATTAGGGAAGGTTTCCCAAGACTTTTGGCAAGCCTTGTAGTTCCCCGAGACATCTTTAAAATACTGATGCAGTATTTTGCTTCAATCACGCAGGAGCCTGAATTAAAACGAAAAATTCTTATTCAATTATCTTCGCTAAAACTACGTAAAAATTTGATAAACTCTTAGTCCTGAACGTAGCAAAATTATTTTTCTCTTACGATAACAGTACAGCCCTCTACTCTAGCTGTTCGATGGCCTTGGTTCAAAATAAATCACGTTTGTGAAATAGTATTACGCTTTAAACATAACATTCTCAGGATTTTGCATCAAGAAAGGGCCATTCTTCATAGCATGTGTTATTAGATGGCATTCAAATTTCTTTCAAGCTTTTCAGTTGTTCCAGTTGTAGTCGCCTTTGGACTTGCCCAAGTCTCACTTTCTTTCCTCAGTCGATTACGGTAAAAGTTACTGCGGGTCCTTCTTCCTGCCCCCGCAGCGGTTTTTACCGAAATCGATACCGTAATCGACTGAGGAAAGAAAGGCTACTGATTGATTGATTGATTCTCCAAGTCGCCTTCTGCTCGGGCTTTCTTATTGTCCGGACTTTTTACTCCATTCCTGTCGTATTTATCTCAAAAATATTGGTACTTCCATCATCCGGACCTTCCATTATCTGCATTATTTAATCCAGTCCCAACGAGCTCGGATAATCGAATTCAACTTTAAAAGGTAAGAAATAGGGAACAGGACACCATTCACTTCTTACGCTTCTCTAACCTGAGGTCACTCATGAGACGGCATAACAACGACAACATCCTCAGAGTTACCACAAGCAGCCTCCGCAGCCTTTTGAATATGTATCGCAGTTTTATTATGATTATATAGCTGACCTTTTTGCTTGAATGCCTTATTACACAACGTGCATTCATATGGCTTCTCTCCTGTATGTAGTTTCGTATGCTGATCAAGATGGCATTTTTGTCGAAACGTTTTGTCGCATTCATTGCAATGATACGGTCGCTCATCTGTGTGAATTCTGTAATGTTGCTTTAAATTTCCTCTACTTCCAAACAGCACATTACACTTCTCGCATCGGTATCCTAAAGTAAAGAAAAATCCAAAAAAAGTCAGGGAGAAACCCGTCTCATCAACATGGGGAGATCTTGTAAAAATACCGGCTGCGCCAAATGAACTTCATAAGTTTAAAAATTCGTTCTGGGAAGAAAAATTAATAAATTGGAATGAATCAAAGTTCGGCTCATAGTCGAAAGGCTGAAGTATTTTTTCAGATTTTTCTTCTATTTTTCTTCTGAGCATTGGAAATATAGGTAGCAGTGAATTTATGAAAAATCCTTTACCTCAAAATGCACGAAAAGAGGCCTAACACATTCTCAACTGAAGAGGGGAGGGATCCTCAATTTCGAGATATGAAACAAGAAGAGAGGGCCCTTCTGGTGCGGAGGCACAATCTTTATTATCGGCACTTGTTTGATCAATTTTACCACGAGCGATAGACCTTTTTAGCTATTCTACAAAAGAGTCTGGATCGAGTGATGTTTTTATACATTTTTATATGATATGTTCGACTGAGTGGCGTTATGGTTTCAATCACTATTGTGCACATTCGAAACTTCCTCAGATTTCTACCGGGTGTCCCAAAAAAAGTACCCCCGTTTAAAAAATAACCAAAATTCGATTATCAAACCAATTACCAAATTTTCTTTTTGATCTCTTTTGTGAGTAATCCAAATATATTTAAAGATGATAAGATGCTTGTTTTCTTTACTTAAAGGGTATACAATAACAGGTTAAAAAACCTTATTCTGAGCTATACTTTTTAAGCAACATCGTAACTCTTGTCTAACAGCCATTATTTTGAGATTTGTCATTATCTTTCAAGTCTACAATGATAGTTTGCATTTCTTTCTTACATTTATGACCAAACTAGAAGCTTGATATAAAAAGAAATTAAACTTGTAATCATCGATACTTTTTGCAGTATGCTTAAAACCAGGTAGCGATAAAAAGAGCTAGATTTGCTAATTTCAAAACAAATTAGGAGATCAGCTATATCTGGGAAAATAATTTGGTCTATGATCTACTTGACAAGAAAAGAAATTTATCGATCCGCCATGTAATTAATTGTTGGTGATTTTCAAACAGGAGTACTTTTTTGGGACACCCGGTACAAATTGAATAAAAATATCGTTCGATCCACATTGTTTTATAGAATTGCTAAAAGGTCTATTCCATGAGCTGCTATCAAAATGACTGTATCAAAAGACGCAAATTTAGTCCCATTTCTGTGCATGAGTGTATGTTTGATTGTGAGTCGTAGTTAGAGCGTCTGGCAGGTCTACAAATGGCGATAACTACGATGTTGTGGTCAATCTGGAGTAAATTTTAAGATATCAAATTAATCACTTACTCTTTTTAGGTGTCTCAGCCTTTGTAGGACGCATGACCTTCAAATTAGGGACGTTTTTGTTGCCTCTAGTCTTTTCGTCTTCCTGTAACGCCCGGCTCTCCATCTGTATCGCTCTAAAACCTGCTTGTGTCCCTACAAGCATAATAGGGTCGATTGTACTTTTTAAACCATTTATTATATCGTTGCTACTGTTCTCAAGAACTTCAACCTTCACATCACAATCTGTCTGTTGATCTGTAGAAAAATGACAATAGCTTAGAGATGGTCCCGAAGGGGGTCCTCGCTCCCTTTTACAGAAGTCGTTACATAAGTCTATTTCATTTCGCGGGCCTAAGCTATGGAACAAATTAATTTTGGATGTGAAACATGCACCCTCTTTTCCTACCTTCAAGAAAAGGTTAAAAGAGACATTGAAGAGGGTTTGATCTTACTTTTCTTTTGATTTAGTTTCGTATAAATTTGTTATGAACATTTCTGTTTTTATTTTTTGCTATTTAAGTTAGATAACAAAATTTTAAAATTAGGTTTTTACTTCGTTGTCTTTTTGCACGGCCCCCTGTAAAGCAGTCTCTATAGACTGACGGGGCTACCGTGGTTAAATAATTAAAGATGAATGAATTAAAAATGATTTTCCCGGTAATACTTTGAGAGAAATCCTAGTTCATAAACAGTATGTGTTTTAACCCTATTTTGGTTGGGGGGGGGGGCAAATTTGCCCCCCCCTAGTAGATTTTTTCTAATAACTCCGCAAGGTTAAAAATTACAACAACAAAACTCTTTGACTTTTAGCAACTACCTATTGTGCAAGTACTCGTAGAGTTTCATTGAAATATTTTGACGAATGAGGGGGAGTGAGGCAATTTTCCGGGACTGACCCTGTCAAAATCGCAAATTCTCAAATCTCAATTCTCGCGAAAAAAGTAGCAAAATCGCAATATTTTGCAAATTTCTTTTGCAGAGTAGTGTTATTTGATGTATTCTATCATAATTTTCATGCTTGGATGGAAATTGTGCTCTAAATTTGATTTTATCTCATATTTCCTGATTTTGGCTGATTTTGCCGCTTTTCTGGACCACACAAAGGAAAATGCTGACGTGAGCAATATCTTTGGCAAATTTTAGGTTACTTTTTATATTTTTGAAAAGTACATGCCCGGGGCTATTAGCAGACCAAATCTGGTTGCTCTACCTATTATCAGTCAAGAGTTAGGTAGGGGGGGTTATTTTGCCCCCCAACCAAAATAGGGTAGTTGAGATAGCCCAACCACTATAGGGTTAAATCCCATGCCAACTCTATTGTTTTTGCTCTTGATATTCCCCGTCTCAGTTCATAAGATCTCCGTCCAAGCATAAACTCCTATTCCTAGAGTGCAATTTTAGGGAAATATCAGATTCCGTTTTACCCCTTCAGCATCCTTCTTAGAGCATTCATACATTTGCACGGGCACGGTCCATAATCGATCATGAATCGATGCAATCACTAAATAAATAAGAGTAGTAGGGTTAAGAAAATATGTAAGATTTCAAAGTTCGAAAAATTGCAAAAAATTGAGCAAGCCTTGAAATTACAATGGCAATTGTAAAGTAGGCTTGAATTAGCAGTAAATTGGAGCTATGATTAATTCTCGCCTAATGTAAAAATAAACTGATGATGATGATGATGACCCCCCACTACTACTGCCCTATGTGTAGCCTGCGTGCAGACTCTACTGATTTCTTTTAGAAGTGTCTCATCCAGTAGAAACCTCTTTGAAAAGAAATCAGTACATTCTACACGCAGGCTACCCTATGTGCGGAATAGTCTTAGGGCCTGTTCATATGGAGGCGAGCAAGCCCGCTTGCCGGGCTGGAGCTCTTTGCCGAGATCTCACCTCATCCCTAATTCCAATATAAAATCTGTTGCCTGTTCATATGAGCAGGTGGGCTGGCCCGCTTAGCGAGATCTCACTTGAGCACTGGCGAGATCTCGGTAGGCGGGATGAAAGCTTTCCCATATGAACACTCCATCCCGGCTACCGAGACGAAAAGGTCTTTACTGCTCATGCGCTCCAATTTTAGACAATGGGCACGTGTCCAATTTCTGTCTCGGCAAGCGGGCTGGAATTTCTCCATATGAACACAAGGTAAAAGTGTCTCGCTTCGCTATCCCGCCTTAACTGATAAATCGCTACGACTCATAATCTAACTGTGAGCTGAGGCGTCGAGCTATGCTAACTTTTGTCCTTACCAATCAGAGCGCAGCACTTACAACTGAGAGCCGAATAACGAGCCCTGATTGGTTAATTAAGACAAACAGACCCAAGTGGCACCAATAGACGTTGATTTCCGCAGTTTGAGAAAATTTACCGGGGATACTTTGCCTCTGCACAGAAAGATTGTTGGAAAACAGTTCACGTCCTATATTTTTTGGATAAAAGAAACATTAGTGACTGCTGTTTCATTCTTGTTTATGACCTTAGTTTGTCCAAACTTCTCCCTATTCCCTTTTTTTGTGTGGTAGTTTCACGTTCTTATCTTTACCTTCTCAAACGCGCTCTGGCTCTTAACTTGCATAGCTTATGAAAGCTGTTGGGCAGCAAGCTGAAAATTCAAGTTTTCCTCTTGAGGAAAGGTGTGGCTCTCTAGAAAGCCATTAATCACGGGTAAGAGAGGGTCCTTTAAAGATAAAATGGGATCTGCTATCTGCCTTAAAAGACACTCTGGGAATGGGACTTTCGTGCAGGGACTGAGCTTTGATGAAATAGTATTGGGAAAACCTACAGCAAAAAACAACAGGCTGGGATAGACTCATTACTTAAGTCTCAGTATCGCTCATTGAATTGGATGGTTATCGCATTCAACGATTACAAGGAATCACGTCGTAAGTTAAGGCTGGGAATGGGATTTGATCAAAAACTTGCCTTGGAAAATATGATCAAAGATACACCTTTAGGACATTCGCAATAATACACCGTTATGTCGGCCTAAAAGATCTAACGTCCTGATTGAGTTATTTTGATTCATAACTGGTGCCCAACACCCTCATGATGTGATTAATCCACCGTATGTCGTTGATTTCGTTTGCCGATACTCAAATCAACGGTCAAATGGATTGTTTGCCAAATAAAATTCAACAGTCAACTCCTACGCATGCCTTAGCGAAGCAAAATTCTCTTCAAATCCGATTTGTTTTCCAATAAAATCATTTCATTGTAAAATCATATCAGATCATTTTAAAATCATAGGGGAGCGATTCACAACGCACTTGCAAAAAAGTCTTACGTTTTAAATCTGAAAAAGAAAACTGTCTCTAATTTTGGGTATCTGAAAAATGCTTTTGTAGCACAAAGCTCAAAATTGCGTTGAATAACGGAACCATTTGCTAATTATTTTCATCTGACGCTAGTCACAGCAAATCGCCTGATAAAATCCGAAAGTGAAGAATCAATCAATCAATCAATCAATCAATCAATCAATCAATCAATCAATATGGTGCACCAATCATTCTCATTTCTTCTCTTTTGAATCTTATCTGACGATTTGATGTGACCAGTGTCAAATGAAAACAATATTTTAGTAACCAATAGATTTTCTTTTTATGTTCTAACACGGTGCATGCCATGTTTAAACTTTTTGGTAAAAAACAGGATGTTTGTCATGGATTAGAAGCTCACACGTGCATGAATATGAATCTAATTGAAGGCCTATTTTAAGAATCTTGTGAAACATGACTTTACTAAAATTGCTCATAATTATGGAATGGAAAGACTGATTTCGACCAAATAAATGTTCATATCTAAGTTAGCCTTTCTTCAGTACAATGAATTTTTAAGAAACGAATTGGCAGAGTAAATTGCATCAATAAAAATTGGCAAAAAAGCCCCATGTTTTTCCAGAAACTTCAACTAGAAAACGCAAAAGCTTACTGAGAAAGACTAAACCAATGCAAAATTTAGCAACTGGTTCCGTTGATCAACATGATTTTCAATTAAGAGCATAAATACCTTTCTGTTCGTCTGATCTTGAATTACTAAGGTACTTAGTCGCACAGGCAAGAATGTTTTCCAGCGATTCTGAAGCTTGTTTCCACTCCATATCACTAAGGATGTAGTTAGCATTTTGCTCTTGATTCATCGCGTTGTAGCCTAAATGCAAAAAAATAAATGTCATGAGTTAATTCATATCTCTCGAGAAGCAATCGATAGAGAAAGCTCATAAAATCTCCCAAAAACTTCATGCTACCAATAAAAGCAGAATGGTTTGAAAACACCTCTGAATGCGAAGGCCGTCTTTGCTACTGTCTAGCTAAAATGGGCTAGTTACCATAGTTAGAACGACGCTGCAAATACGAAGGGGTACTTCTTCATAGCAATGTTACGAGTTCTGCTGTCCGAAATGACGTCAAACAAGGTCAAGTAACACAAGGAAACAAGAATGTAGTATTGGTGGTGATATCGCTGAGATGCACTGCACATAAGCGGTCATGAAGAGATCATCAACAAGTAACCTTGGGTTTGTTACCATAGGCTAGAACAGGGCTGCAAATACAGGGGTTCTACGGTTTTATGATAATGTTATGACACCTTCTGACCAGTGTGACCTAAATCAAAGTCCAGAATGCAGGGAAACTGAGGACTAAGGAAAGTTGATAATATCGTCTATATACACACCAAGGAAAATTGATAATATCGTCTATATACACAACACATAAACAGAGTTACCCAGGCTTAGCTACCATTGCTAAAACGAGGTTGTTTCATAGTGATGTCATGAATCCTTCTCACAGGCCTGGCGTCAATAAAAGTCTAAGAACGCAAGGAAGCAGTAACTTGAGCGCAGACTTTGGTAATTGGGGAGGAGGGGAAAGAAAGGAACTACTTTGGTCATTGGGGAGGAGGGGAAAGACAGGAACCTCCTCCCCAGTGACGAATGTCTGCAAGCAGGCTAGGAAGCAGCGGCACTGAGGTGAGATGATAATGTCGTCTAGATGCACTGCACATAAACGGCCTCAAAGATATCATCAACATATTTACACCCAAGTAGTAATACCATAGATAGAACGACGCTGTAAAGACGGGGGACACTTTTTTCTTGGTAATGATATGAGTCCTTTTGAGTGGAATGACGTCAAACATTTTCGGCAAACAAGGGACTCGGGCAATTTGATGATATTGTCCACATGCAATGCACATAAACGGTCTCTAAGATATCATCAACATAATTATCTCTTGGTTAGTTACCATAGTTAGAACGATGCTGTAAATACGGGGGTCTACTATATCATAGTAATGTAATGATTAGTTTTGAATGGAGTGTCGTCAGGTTAGGTTAACCCTAATCCATATGGGGGGGGTGGATTCCACCCCCCCTCAAGGTTTTTCGTGCTGCGTTTTTAGACGACATCAGCTATGTCCCCCAGTCTCCTTGACTTTTACTAATTATCTATTAGCTACATTTTGATGAAAAAAAATTTGAACAATAGAACTCACAGGTCACGTGACATGCCCATATTTGGAAGCAGGTAACAGAAAAATCGTTGCTTTCGATGATTTCAATGGCAACATTTGCTTAAATTATGAAGTATTATATACCAAACGACTCCGCAAACAAAGGGCTTTAATTTGATACCGGAATTTCTGGAATTTGATGACGTCAGCATTTTTTATTATGACGTCATTTTGGCCGCCATTTTGGGCTAATTAGCAATTTTTTTAACTATTTTCCGCCTTTTTCCATTAAAAACACTCCAAAGATGCATTTGTGATAGATTATCACCATTTTGTCGCTTCTTTTTGTCTATTTTTGCATGGAACAAATTTATAACATAGATTACGTCATCAGAATTAAATAATTTCTACCAACATATCATTCAAAAAGTGCTATTTACAATAAAATAACATTTTTCAGCAAGTATTTTGACAAACTAGACCAAAAACCGCATACTGTTCCTTCAAAATCTTCGTTAAACTCAAATTTAACTTGAGAACCTGATTTTGGCCAATTTTCAACTTTATGACGTCACTGTGACGTCATAGGGCGTGGCAACCACACCCAAATTGTGCTACATGTTGCAAATTACTTGCTCTATAACTGTGCCAAGTTATACTGAATTCTGGTGAGTCTAAGGCTGTTTTCAGAGGGGGGTGGAAAGCACCCCCCCC
>REGM01000267.1:288924-305889 GCA_004194415.1 Aurelia aurita | reverse complement strand
TTTTAGGCGCCTGGCCACTGGCCTAAACAACCCAAAGGCTTTGCGGCAAAGCAGGTATCCATCACTACAGACAACAAGTTTTGCACGATAAGTCCAATTCATGATCGCTGATGAATACTGCCTTCCATCTTCAGTCGCAAAAACGTAACCAAGAGCATGTTTAAGCCGACTATAAATCGAGTTTCAGGGAGAAACTTGCAGTGCGTCCACTACAATCACTGCAGCAACCTTTGTTCTTTCGATGAGGCCTTTGAGAGTTGACAAACCTATAACGTCACAGAGGTCTGGTACGCAACGGTCTGACCGCGTTCGAGTTGTAACACTTTTTGAGAAAAATTTTGCACTTTGGAAGCTTCATATCTCCAAAATTATAAGGCGGATGAAAAAACCGATTGCACCATTGGAATGAGAATGAAAAATTCTATCAAAAGGGAAAATAAAAAATTTCGCTTCATAGGCACTTTAAACCAACGCAAAAATTAAGAAGACTTGAGAATTTACACAGCAGATGACTGGTGGAAATAAGCTACACGAGGAAGTCTCTAGACGCTAGATCCTTGTCTGTGGATCAAAATCCAGGCTCCTTCACAGCAGAACTTGAAGAAGCAACGTATAAGCTTAATGAGAAAGCGTGAACCAACGCAAAAATTAAAAAAGATTGGTGCATTTACACAGCGATCGGCTGATAGCAATAAGCTAAAAACGCGAGGAAGTTTTTCGATTCTAAATCGATTTCTGTAGATAAAAATCCTGCCTTTTTCGGAGTTAAAACTTACGCTAAAAATACGAGCAAGTCTTTCAATGCTAAAATCGACAGATGGAGTTCAAGTTATCGAGGATAAGCTGTATATACAGGCACAGCATAAATCAAAAGAAGAAGAATAAAATAAAATGTCCAAATTACAGTGATGCTGAAAAAGCTTCCCTGACCACCCCCTGGAACTGCTCAGCTGTCTGCAGCTGTATACTTTACTTCTCATTAAATGACGATACGGTAAAAACAGATCCATTAGAGTTAAGTATCACAACCTCTTGGTGTTGCAAGTAGGCGTAAAGTAGCCTGCGTGCAGCCTCAATACTCCTCGGCCAAAGAGTTGGCTGAGGAGTGTTGAGGCTGCACGCAGGCTAGCGTAAAGTTGAGTAAAGCGGATTTTGACACTCGTTGCAAGTTGTCAGATGCCATATTTTCAACTGATTTGATTGGCTTGCTCGAAAGCAACATCAATCAAAAAGTGGGGTCTGTTGTTGCTAAACAATCGAATTACAGCGCGACAACCTCGTCCCCAGGGCCTTTTGTCATAAAGGCCCTGGGGACGAGGTTGGCAACGCGAGTGACATTTTCACTTGATTTGATTGGCTAATTACGAAGCAAAATCAGTCAAAGAGCGAATTCCTTTGTCGCTAAAAATATAGAACGTGATAAGATCAAGACACATCTTGCTATCAACATTGCCCTGATGATGCTGGCAGCTTTTGATTGCTTAGCTGTTGAAGTAGTTTCAGCTGGCCTCATCTAAGAACATTAATTATGGAGTGTTTACATTTCACAAATGCAGAGCCAGGGAAACATTACGATAACAAAGTCACTGACCATGAGGAAGATTTCTAAAGCCCCGGCCAAACGATCCACAGCAATTTTTGGCGGTCAATGCTGGATCATTTGGCCACCCTTGTTGGATAGTTTGGCCACCCTTGTTGGTAGGCCCAACCTTTTTGGGATTCAAGTAGATAAAAAATGTTGGAAGTCCCTGATCGGAATTCCTATTTCTGGACAGTGGCGGCGCCAGCCGCCAACGACTTGGGAGGACAAATTCAAATGGGGATCCGGGGGCTAAGCCCCGGGAAAATTTTCAGGACCACGCCCTTTTATCCTTGGGAAACACCCTCTTACTGCTAAAAAACGCCTTTATTTGTCCTCAAAATTCAGGATCTAACTACCTAGCCCCTCCTTCGACAATTTCTCTACGGATTTGGACGAATTGGAAAACCGACTTTGGAGAGAAGTGGGGGGGGGACGAGTCCCACAGTCCCCCCTGGCGCCGACACTGTTTCTAGCGGTGTTGCTGGACGATGCTGGATCGTTTGGCCCTGTTGGGCAAATGTTGGGCCACCGACCAGGAGACCAAATGACCCAACATTGACAGCCAGCAATTGTAGGACCAATGTAGGCTCAAATGTTGGATCATTTGGCCGGTACTTTAAAAAAACTAATGCCACGCCAAAAGCACACATATGTTCTATTTAAAAACGAGGACGGTTCCAGTTCAGCAAAAACTAATTTTGTCTGGAGGAAGGCTGAGCATTTTCTGGAGTCTGCACAAATGTTACATCATTAAAGCCATCGACTCTCCTTTGTGAAAAACATGCCAGGGGATGCCAGTACATTGTTCAAATAAACCAATCCAACTTCTGGATAAAACTATCAAAATATTTAAATCTTCGAACGGTTCAAAACTTGCAAACTGCCTTGCGCGACAAGGGACTTTCGAACGAAAGCATCCGCAGAATGACTCAGGAGAACTGACTCGGAATGAATTGCTTTGAAAGTGTAAATATTCAACCATATCCAGTAAAATGGCTCACGCTAATGGCTCTGAAAATGAAACCATGGTTAACCATACCTTTTCGAAACTTTCTCGTGCCTGAAACAATGTTGCAAGAAAGAAATTAGCCTAACTTTTTTCTGAAAAAAAAAATAGTCAACGTAACAGGTTTGGTTTATCTGCCAATTGAAGTGGTCTCCAAGAAATTTTCACCCGCTATGAAAGTTCTTTTCTGTAGTATTTTGGACCTAATGCCAAGATGACCACGTAACCCATGAACTTTTGTGGTTGTAACATTTTCAACCATCCTTCCGTCGAAAATCAATACAAATGGGAGGGGGCCATGATCGAAAGGAATAAATTTATCAGAATGGGTTACTAGCGATTGTCAAAACGAGGCTGGATTGCTAGCAAATTTGATCAAGGATTTTAGGCCTGTTTTGAAGGATCTTGAAATGAAGCATTTTTATAAAATTGCTTGCAATTTTAGAATGATACGACCGATTTTGACAAATTAAATTTTCGATCTAAGTTGATATGTTAGCTACACAGGTATTATCAGTTTATAAGAATCTGAAAAATGGTTTGAGAGATACAGGCTTTCGAACGTCTAAACATTTTTCGACTCATCTGGTATCTTGCACGCAATTTCAGTCGCTCTTTTGTAAATATAGATTCGGTGATCAACATCCTATTCCTTTCTAGTTCATTCTTTTAGCCGTTGGTATTCCAAGTTCCAGCTCATAACATCCTATAGTCGTAGAAAAAAACAATCTCATTCCTAGTGTCATTAGGCTAATCCCAGATCCCATTTTATCCCCCCAGGACGCCCTAAAATCGTAACTATCCTAAAGTTAACTTATTTGGAAGGTGACGGGGATGTACCATTTCCACGTCCCGGTATAAGTGCGCCGGCATCATTCTACCCCCGTGAATCCCCCGGTGAAAAAAACGACGCACAATCTGTCCCCGGATAAGATGTGAATCTCCCTGGTACAAAAAACCTCATAAGTGAAAATCGGCGACAAATTGGCAAACCCCAGGGAGAAATTTGAGACATTATTTATATGCAGATACAGTTTCCCGCCAAAAATTATGCTGTCGTCGGTATAAAGTTGGAGCTCCCCGCCAAAAATTTGACTGTTTTTCGATCACCAGGTCCCTGGTCAGCATCTGACCTCTCACCGGGGCACTTAGACGGGGCTGTATTTCCAGCGCTTGAAGCCATACCCCAAAATGTCAAACTTCATATAAATGATTTCTCATGAGATGATACCCAATGTACCATGACAAATTATCTCAAGAATTGTTACTTTGCACAAAAGATATCACCTCTAAATATATTACATCAGACGGAAAAAGCTGATCGAGGTCCAGACGAAGTAATGCTTGGTCTTAAAAACGAGACCCTAAAGCCCCAATTACTCTGCAGAAATTTTGTCACGGTAAGGATAAACTGGTACGCGTATCAATATTCATCCGTGCTGGAAACAATGGTGAGGTAGACCCAGCACGGGTAAATATGGTACGTGTACCACAAATAACAGCTCGGGTCGGACAAAACTCGTGCTGTAAACGCTATGCTGAAAAAAATGTTGGTACGTCTACCAAAATAAAAAATATGCTGCAGTGTAACTAGGGCTCAAGTCTACATTTAGAAATCAACAACGTTTCGGAACAAAACGTGCTCATGCACGCTGAAATACAAGTGTTTAATGTCATGTACGCATACCACCAATGACAAAACCAATATATTCACAGGAAATATTGATAATGGACAGAACAGGCAAAGTAATGTGGGAAAATGGAAGAAATGAGTTCGTAGGTTATGACATATAGGTGGAAAAGCAATGACAAAAAGACACATATTTGAAAATGTTGTTGAAATATCTCAATATACGTGCAATGCTCTTTATCATGCCCTTTGGACTATTGTCACTGGTCTTTTTTATAGAAAGGTAGGTCCAGGGTTGGTAGGAAGTTTCTTAAATTTTAGGACAGTTTTACTACCAAAGACTTCTTATGAGTTTTCTAAATTTTTAATGCTTGTACTGCAGAGTTGATTTATTTTTATTCAAAGGGCTTCCAAAGTGCCTAGTAAGATCTCAAAACAATTATTAATAGAATTCACACTCAAAACAATTTCAAAACTTCTGTACAGTGTCAAAGCATTTTGAGTGAACAGGGAGAATAAAAGCTGCAAATTATAAAAGTTTCTTAGCCTTTCTATTCCAGGTGGCACGGTTTCTTAAATTTTTGAAAAATTGATCCTACAATTCCTCATAAGAGGTTTCTTAGAAAAAATGAGTGCACCGGCAAATTTCGCATCTCTTCGCAGAAATAAAGCAATATCTCTGTCTTTTAATACAGAAAGAAACTGTTATATCTATTAACGGTAATATAGACTAGTGCTTGTTGAAAATATGTACCGTAACGGTACATATTTACAGCAAGCACAAGTCTACATATTTACTTTATTCTACGATACAGGCGTTTTTGTTTCTTTAAACATAGTACAGATTTCGTCAAATTGTACGATTATTGCGTCAAAGCAATGTCATCGAGCATACCAATCATCCATGAAATAAAGCAAATGACAAACATTCCTCTCGTACACATATGGATGGATTGCATATCATTGCTGCGATTGCCAAGCTAAAAATACCCTGGGTACCAGAGCAAAGAAATTAGAATATCAAATACTAAAATTAAAGACCTATTGCTAACTATGATCCTTTGTGCGCCAAGTGAACAGCAAGACAAAAATAACCTAGGCCAGAAACGACTTTCAGATAATACGAAAGTCGACTTTGGCGCCACAAAGGATCATGGTTAGCAATAGGTCTTTAAAGAGAGAGAAAAAATTAGAAAATATTTCTAATTGTTTTCAACAATTCTTAAAACCAGCTTCCAAGTCAATTGTCTAGAACTCTTTAACAGTACGACCGATTTCAATGACATTAATTTCTACATTAAGTTAGCCTTTTCCCTACAAAATGGTTGTTGATTCATTGAAATCGGAGAAAAATCCACAACAATACGTTTTGGTAAACAACGATGATACATCATTTTAGGACACCCGGTATCGCCAATTGCTAATTTGGAAGCAGGAAGAACCCGCAGAAAACAAAAACAATTGGCAAATTTTCCCGTTACTCAGCGCAGTTTTCAAGAAACAAGTGTTGTAGTAAAGGAAAAGAGTCGAAATTGTTTGAGGAAACGGATCGAAGCTGCTATGGCGAAACTTTCTCATAAGGAGATTTTCGCGGTATTTTCTTTATCAGAAACTAAGAGTTTGACCCAGTACTGAAAGTTTCTTTAAAGTACTCACAGTTTCGTAAAAGTTTCTTCGGAGTTTCATAACATCCTTGATCTTTACTTCCTATGCTCGCGTGAATATTTCACAACGAAGTTTCTTGAAGCAATGCCGGGGCCACGCCCCTGTCTAGACATTGCACTTTATTTTTTGGGATGTTTTAGAAACTGTTTCATTCAAGAAAAATGAGGCTCTTTTTGAGAGGTTTGATCTCTCAGAAATATTGCAGCTTTACGAGCAGGTTTCAGACGTCTCGGATCTCTACTGTTTTAAAAATTATCTGCTGAAGCATGAACACAAGAAACAAGTAAACATAAAATGAAAATATGCTTTGGAGCCTTGACTAAAAGAAAAAGTTTCTTAAATAATTTCTTCCCATTATTATCAATTTCTTTAAAAGTTGGCAAAAATACAGTAGCTATACTAAATTCAATTCAATTCAATTTCATGTATATTCTCAGCTAAACTTACATACTAATCTAATATGAAAGATACGGGGTGCCCAAGTCAGACCCACCCAATGCCTTTTCTGATTTGGGTCTGTGCATAATTCTTGTGTTTGGGGTGATTTTTCATTCGGTCTATCGCTATTTAGGCCCTTTAATTTTAGGTCTGCAGTAAAGAATGCTCTTAACACTCTGGGTCTGTGTGTGTAAAATTCAAGCATCTGATGTGGGTCAAAGTGAATTTTCTCCGGGTCTACGTGTTGACATAGACACCCCGTAAAGATGATATAAGTTCCAAAAAAAACGTTAACAAGTAAATTTATAAGAAAACATCTATCTAACTAAAGGTGCTGAAGAGGACAAACAAAAATAACTCATAATGAGCTTAAAAGCTAATTCAAGCCAACTAAATTCAGGTATTCTTTAGTGATCTGAGAGTTCATTCTTTATAAAGAGTTTCTTATAAAAAAAAATGCGAGTGACGTTATATCAGCCCATCTCAGCTGACCATCAACAGAAAGTCTGTTGAAACCCCCTGAAAGTAAACAGACAGAAAACGCCTCGTCGAAAGCCTGCATTACAGTATGATGTATAGGGGATGTATAGCTGTTCCGTATCATTAACCCACTTCAATAGGATTTTTCATGTCAAGCAAGTCAGTGTATGTAAAGGCACCTGAGTAAAGAAACGTTCAAAGGAGAGCAGGTTTATCAGAGCAAGCAGATTTTTATATTTGCAAAGGAGAATTCATGAATAATATTTGTTGAAATACAAGCAAGACCGAGGCGTGAGAGTTCTATTACTGTATGTCAACTTTTGAGATAATCAAGGTTTCCTATAGCTTGTGATTTGGTTTTCGGATAAGTTACGGAAGTCGTCTGACTTTTACGAGCAATCGCCAGTTTCTGACACATTGCTCAAAGTCGAAGAACGCGTTCATTAAATTCGAAAACATTGGAAAGCATGAGGAAATCTTCATAGAAAAGAGAGATACTGCTGCGCTTTAAAAGGCCGCGGACACCGTGTCAAGAACTCTGATCAAAATATCACCTGCTTTAGAAGTATAGCTAACACAACGATTAACGACACACAAAAACTTTGACATCAAAATGGGATGTGCACTAAGTCATTCTGTGGATGATGCCATGGCAAGAAGCAAAATCATCGATAAAACTTTGAAAGAAGACCACGAGCGGGTTTCTCGTGATGTAAAATTGCTCTTGTTGGGGGCCGGGGAATCAGGCAAAAGCACATTGCTGAAACAGATCAAGATTATCCACGAGGAAGGATATACACCAGAAGACAGAAAGAATTTCAGACCTGTTGTTTTTGATAACGTTGTACAGTCGATGAAAGCAATTGTCAACGCAATGGAATCACTTGATGTTGAGTTTGGAGATGCAATGATTGCGGAGGATGCAGGGAAATTCTTAGTCATGGCTGATAACCAGCCCGAAGGAGCACTAAATGAGGAAATTGTTGACCTCATCAACAGACTTTGGAAAAATGATGGCATTCAACTATGTTTTTCCCGGGCACGAGAATACCAGTTAAATGATTCTGCCGGTTATTTTTTGTCCTCGCTGGACAGAATCGGAGCACCGGGTTACGTGCCAGACCAGCAAGACATTTTACGAACCCGCGTTCGTACAACAGGTATCGTCGAAACACAATTCTTTTTCAAGGACATGAATTTCAAGATTTATGACGTGGGCGGGCAAAGATCCGAGCGAAAGAAATGGATTCTGTGTTTCGCCGGCGTAACAGCGATAATATTCTGCGTTTCTCTTAGCGCATATGACCTCGTTTTGAGGGAGGATGAGGAAACTAATCGAATGCAAGAAAGCCTGCAGCTTTTCGAATCAATTTGCAATAATAAGTGGTTTCTAGGTACATCAATTATTTTGTTTTTGAATAAGAAAGATTTGTTTGCAGAGAAGATAAAGATATCACCGCTAACCATATGTTTTCCTGAATACACGGGTGCAAACACATTTGATAGCGCTGGAGGATATATTCAAAAGAAATTTGAAGGAAGAAAGAAAGGAGAGAAAGAGATTTATGTTCATTTCACCTGTGCTACTGACACTGGAAATATGCAGTTTGTGTTTGACGCAGTACTTGATGTGATCATCACGAAAAATCTGAAAGAACTAGGCCTATTTTGAAACTGCGAGGAGCACTGAAAAGGGACTATTTTGGAAATACTGCTTCAGAACATAAACAATTTTCACAGAAAGGCTGTTTGAAATTCACAAGAAAAACTGGAAATTAGAACCTGCTTTTTAAATGATCGAAAATGATCATACAGCATGAGAGCTTTAATCACAAGAAGGATGTATGAAGGAAATACTACAAAAAAATGAAGCTCGTGGGATCAGTAGTGGGAAAAATAAAGCTAATTTAATTGAAAATCTGCTTGATAACGACTTCAACAAAGATCTAACTACTAAACTGATTTGGAACATGATTGGAAACAGTGACGAAAGCACTGCTTTTTGCAAAATGGACACATCAAAGTCAATCTAAATATCAGGAGAGATTTGCGAAAACGCGAAATTGCCTATGTGAAATTGATAAAATTGTTGAATCCGCGGACTTTCGCACCTATCATTTGTTTGAGACATCCAACACTTGGATAGTTGTTAAATGGCCAGTGCAAAAATCTTATTCTTTTCATCTGCACTTAGATTCTTGAAAACTTTTTACCCAAGTAGATTGCACTCTTCGAAAGCTTTGNGAAAATCTGCTTGATAACGACTTCAACAAAGATCTAACTACTAAACTGATTTGGAACATGATTGGAAACAGTGACGAAAGCACTGCTTTTTGCAAAATGGACACATCAAAGTCAATCTAAATATCAGGAGAGATTTGCGAAAACGCGAAATTGCCTATGTGAAATTGATAAAATTGTTGAATCCGCGGACTTTCGCACCTATCATTTGTTTGAGACATCCAACACTTGGATAGTTGTTAAATGGCCAGTGCAAAAATCTTATTCTTTTCATCTGCACTTAGATTCTTGAAAACTTTTTACCCAAGTAGATTGCACTCTTCGAAAGCTTTGAGCAAGGGCGCCCACCTTGTATGAATTGAGTCTATTCGCAGTCCTGTTTTCGTGACATGATACACAGAGCACTTGCTGTCCTGTTGTCCTTTAATCCGAACCGGACGACGTAAGATGTCGTAAGAATAATGTTGTGGTTTCAAAACGATATCAACTGACTGTTGTAAGAGATGACTACAGGGCACCAGATAGTGCGATTTTTTAATATCACCGTAAGTAACACGGATTAACATGACAGCAATTGCTCCGTGTACTATGTCACGAAAACAGGACTGCGAATAAACCCAATTCGTACAAGGTAGGCGCCCTTGTTTTAAGTGCCACTTAGCAAGGTAGTATTAAGCATGAGTTTATGCCAAATACCAGAAGTTCCTTTAAAGCCATTAAACCAAAAGGAAGATGCAATAACCATTCGTGCCATCTTTTTTAAAGATTTTAGGCCTGTGCTGCCAAATACCTTATTATGTGAAATTAAAACGCTGCTAGAAATTAATGTACATTAAATGTACGCGATTTATATCACCGCGAATGAGACAGCAAAATTTCTACAATTAAAGGAACTTAACGCGGAAGGCAGAAATAATTTTGTTATACAGAAAAAGTTTTCAATTCACAACTTTATTTAAACTGAAATAAAAAAAACTTGAGCCAAATGAAACTTGAACTAACAGCACAACATGCTGGAAAACACACACACAAAAAACAAGTGACAGACAGGTGGAAATCTTCTTGAATCATATTGTTTGTATTTGATCAAAACGATAAAGGGTAACGTATTTTTTATATACGCATCACTTGATGAAGGTACATTAAATCAACGCTAAATAAAATGTTCATGACTCAAAACGGTGCCAACAACATCCAACATCGCAAATGTTCACTGAACATTTTTAATCGCGATCAAACTTCACTGAACAACGTCCAACAAATGTTGGATCACTGAACACGGTGGTCAAACGGTGCCAACATTTCCTTGAATCTTGGGCGATGATATGTTGGCAACGTTTTACAGGGGCTTAACGGACTGATTAAGTACTCATATCTTAGACTTACTACAATCATTGTCATACTACTCTAATGACTATATTGTAATCATCCATAGATCCCACTTGAATTATATTCACTTGAAAAATATAAAAAAACAGCTGACATGTCAGGTCTGGCGGAGGAGCGAAGATTGAGCATTGTGTAATAAGTCGAAATCAAAATCTCACGCAAACTTCATGAAACGCATTTATAATTTCTAATGTCTACAGCAAGTTATCAAGCCTATAGTAACTGTTTCCGAGGGTAACACTGCCCAGTAATACCGGACTCAACTAATGTTTTCATTGCAAAAATTTCTGCACTGGCCTAATTATGTAACAATTGGAGCTGGCTCTGAAATATTCCTTGATTTCGCCCTACTTCTACACTGCTGTTGCTTTCTTAACTTGTTTCATTGAATTAAATTGTCATTATTCAATTTTAAGAAAAACTGTTAACATCATTGTTAAAATATTTTGCACTTCAGATATTCATCTCGCTGCTGCAAATCACATGGAAGCGTTTCCGATTAGATTGTAGCGCTTTCTGAATACTTTATATAAAGGCTGATTTCCAGTCAGTGGAATTTTCCGAGCGGGCGGACTTTTAAACAATCAAAAGTCATTCAACCTTAAATTTCTATTCAATTGCGAAGCGACATTTTCTGTCGTAAACAAAAGAATTTCCGCCCGCTCGGAAAATTCCACTGACTGGAAACTGGGCTTAAGTGGACGAGTGATATGGGGATAATTTTGCCTTTCGAAGTATTTTGTCTGCTGCCGTTGCATCCGAGCAAGGGTGATATGAAATGCACAGTTCCATAACACACACATCCAAGATAAAGATGTGAGAAAAAATAGTCTGCAGAGGCAAAGTTTAGGCCATAAAAACAGTAAATACGTATGTATGTACCAGGTGTCCCAAAAAAGTACTCCTTTTTGAAAAATCATCAACATTTGATTACATGACCGATCTTCAAATTTCTTTTTTTGGCAAGTAGGTTAAAGACCAAATTATTTTCCCCAGTATAACTAATCTTGTGACTGGTTTTAAAATTACCAAGTTCAGCTCTNCTGGAAACTGGGCTTAAGTGGACGAGTGATATGGGGATAATTTTGCCTTTCGAAGTATTTTGTCTGCTGCCGTTGCATCCGAGCAAGGGTGATATGAAATGCACAGTTCCATAACACACACATCCAAGATAAAGATGTGAGAAAAAATAGTCTGCAGAGGCAAAGTTTAGGCCATAAAAACAGTAAATACGTATGTATGTACCAGGTGTCCCAAAAAAGTACTCCTTTTTGAAAAATCATCAACATTTGATTACATGACCGATCTTCAAATTTCTTTTTTTGGCAAGTAGGTTAAAGACCAAATTATTTTCCCCAGTATAACTAATCTTGTGACTGGTTTTAAAATTACCAAGTTCAGCTCTTTTTAGGGCTGCATGGTTTTGAAGCATACTGCAAAAAGCACTGATGATTACCAGATTAATTTCTTTTTATGTATTAAGCTTCTAATTTGGTCATAAATGAAAGAAATAAACGTAATCTTGAACAATAGAAAATTCTAGCTGAGAGAACAAACAAAGAACAATAGGAAACGCAGAAAGTAGTCGTTTTCACCTGGTTATTACACTCCTTGCAAAATAAAAGTTACCAAAAGGAAATTAAGATTTTCCAAAAAATTCCCGAAGTTGTTCCTAATGTAACACTTGGGTACATGGTTAATCAAGTACTAGGCCAAGTATTATGAAAAGCTTTGGAGGAATGGCAAATCTCCTCTTTCCTATTGTTCTCGATAAAACATTCTACTCTCTGCATGGGCGTTGAGAAACGCGGTAGTTGTTCCTGCAACAGTTTTTTCCTCCCTGTGTCCCTATGCCCGTGAAGGTTCGCAGTCACTCAAATCAGAACACAGGGATACAAGGAAAACCAGGCACAACAACAAAAACCTTCATGGGCATAGGGACACAGGGAGGAAAAAATCTGCTGCAGGAACAACTACCCCCTTTTCTTAACGCCCATGCTCTCTGCAAATAAAAATTGTTTCTTGAATGATAATTTCCAAATTCCAATACTTGTGGCTTTCTTAATTTGTATGATCTGTGATCTGTGGGGATTCGTTTTCTTATGAAGTAAAAATATGTGTATGCCAAATTTCATTGTATCGAGCTGTTACTCCTTGTACCAAGATAGACAATTCAAAACATTAGATAGTCCCAATAAATGCCTACTGTTAAATATTACCCAGCCTTGATTATGCTATTCATCTCAAAATATTTTTTGTTCCGAACTGAGGCTGAGTAGGGGAAGAACAATTGTTTATATTCAAATTTCAACATATAAAGATCAGTTTACTAAAAATTCTTACAGTCAGACTTCAAAGTAAGATAAAAGTCACATGATAAAAAACAGACAGGGAAGTAGTATGATATTGTGTTTTCTTTGTAAGTATGATATTGAGTTTCAGGGGGGATGATAATGCAAACTTTATCTTAAACCATGGATACCTTATCCGCATTTGTAAACAGTTTTTAGCTGTTTTTATGTAAATTTTGATGATTATGATGATATGATTATGGGATAGTTTTGTACTTATTAATATCGTTTACAGCAGTGAAGGTGAAGTTGTGGTTTTTGGCGCCCAGTGCTGGGATCACAGAAGTAGATATTAAAAGTCCTAACTGAGTCTGCCATGTCATGGCACTCATTTGGTATGGGTGGGGCTCAAACCATCTGTTTTGATCTGTAGGAGTACAACACTGTGCCATAACACTTTCAAATCATTAGTTGTCAACAAAATATAAAGACTGTAGAAGTGTGATTCAAGCAAACTGGGGAAAATATTACAAATAAAATAAGAATTTTGTAGAGCAACTCAAATTCTAAAGTACACCCCCAAGTGCTGCAGTAATCCATCCAAAATGGAAATAGCCAAGGCAGTCTATCAAATCAATCAACATCGGTGACCAAGAAAATGTTTTAATTCCTTGGAATGCAAATTTTAAGGTAAAATTCCCTTTTTGTAAACTAATTATAAATTCATTTGACTGCACATCGTGTATACCAAGAAAACTAGATTCTTGTTAATTGAAAAGAAACAATTGACCTACCAAGCGACTCAAAAAAATGTCCCCCTGTTTGAAAAATTATTGCAGCAAAAGTAGTTTGTGCTATAATTGTGAAAATCAATTTTTCTAATAGCTAAAAGATATTTTTTGGTAATTTTCAAAATAGTAGTCCCTTGGTAAATTTGAAAGATTAAAAAAATCCGCAGAACAGCAGGAAAATGGCCTAAAATGCACGATCAAATTTTCCAGATCTTTTGAAATCAATTTGAAATCCTTTTGAGAATTAGAATAACTAAAAAATGATAAACTGAAACTGAGGTGGAAACTGAAAATTAATATCTTATTTATTGCTCTGAAAAGCGGAGGACTGAAAATAGTAAAACTGACAAGTTGCATTTCCTTTTTTCAAGATGCTTTTGATTGAGTGTTTTAGGCCATTTTCTGGACGTTCTGCAAAACTAATTTGTTGAATCTTTCAAATTTACCACGAGACTACTATTTTGAAAATTACCAAAAAATTCAAGAAATTCTTTGATCTTGCAGGTATTAGAAAATCATTTGATGATTATAGCGCAAGATAATTTGCTGTGATGATTTTTCGAACAGGAGGACATTTTTATGAGTCACTCGGTATATAGTTGGATTTTGTGACTTTGAATCAAATTTTAATAGTGGTAAATTAATTTGTTCAAAGAAGAAAAATTGTATGACCTAATAACTATATATCAGAAAAATCTCCTGGGACCACCCTGTGCTGCCATACTTTCTTGACTGTTTATTACATCAATTGAACTGGCAGCTACTCTTTAAGTGGAAGCCTGCCTTTGTATCCAGACCGCTGTGATCCCTATTCGTAATTTTGCACTTTGCATCAAAGGTACATATCAACAAGGCATAGAAACTTGTTCTCTTGGGCCTTTAAGGTGCTAAACATTGATCTATCATCTCAAAAAGCTTATTATGTACACATTTACTTCCTAAAGTCACACAAGCTTCTGGTTTCCTCTCTGTCATTCCTGACATTACAAATGAGTTTCATGGAAGGAATTGCAGGCAGAAGTCAACATGTTTAAAAAAATGATTTTTGAAATAAATTTTATCAGAAAACTTGGTATGTGGAGGGCAATAAGTATTTTCACAAAGTCCCAGTTGCTTTATCAGATAAACCTGGCCTTTCAGAAAAATTCAAGGTCTTTGTGAAATCCAAAAAAATTCTTTCTTGCTTTATTTGTTTTTTCATCATATCATTTATTCCAAGTTACTGTAACACTTATCTAAGTTAATATTTACCTTTGATGGGACTGACGGCACATTTCCTTTTGTTATTTGATTTTGTCTCTGTATTGAAGTAGGTTTCTATCTATTTATATAACTTCTGCAGAATGTGAGCTTTTAATATTCGAAGTGACTATTTGACAGGCAGCCGGTCACCAATTTTTAAAAACTATTTAACCGGCAGTCGATCACGCATGCGTATATGTGTGTTTTAGTGTCAATGTTTTGATGCCCATTTCATCCACAAGACGCCAATCGATAAATCTGTTGCAGACAATGCTAAGAATGTTACACCTTTGCTTCTTATTTTCAAGTTCAAACACCCCTCGCATGCATCCGTGAAAATTTCAACTTAAATATCACTCAGTTGAAGCAAAATTGCCAGGCCTAAAATCCCAAACTGAAGATGTATTTTGTTACGTAAAAATTGAAAATTCATTGAAACTCCCGATAATGTGTTGATTGAGAGGTTGCAAAGAAATGAAACGTATCGAAGAAATAATATTTGAATGAGTTGATGGAGTGTTAGATCTATGAGCGAAGTCACCATACACAGGGAAATACGCATGCATGATCGACTGCCGGTCAAATGGATTTTTGAAATTGGTTACCAGCTGCTGCCGGTCAAATAGTCACTTCGTTTAATATTTCACTGTTGTGTGGGTTTCAGTTTCAAAGCAATCTGAGTTTTACTTAATTTAACCTTGCTAATGCTAAAAAAGGGCTAGTTTGCACTTTAGCGGACACACTTTTAACATTTCCCCGTGTTTGAATTTTGTATTGATTTTTGGGTGGAAAATGCATCAGTACTTAGATTGAAATATACTTATTGAACCAGTTTTTTTTTTTTTATATTCAATTTAAAACTTTTACAGTAACAAATTACTTAAGACACTACATATGAATTACTTTACAACACTACAAAGACGATAATACCACAGGGAGCAAAAGACAATGACCACCCCGCAGCCATACATAAAGACATACAACTAATTAACAACCAATTAACAACAACAAAAAGCTACACATGAACGATAGGATACCCATATAAATACTGGAGATCTGTTTCACATTAGATGTTAGGCCGGCATAGGCGCATGTTGCTGAACAACAAAAAACCCTGGACGAGAGAACAACAATGACAACAACTGCTGCCGCCATTGCTCCCAGCCCAGAATCCCCATTGCGCAGAGCACTGCACCCATGCATATCGGGTCGGAGTTCTTCTTGCAATATAACTAAGAATTTCTGGCGCTTGTGCATTTACGCACACCTGTGCCTGTACTGATCCTAACTAAAAACCCTACTGATCCTAACTACAAACCCTACCAAAGCCCTATAGAGGTGTGCGTATCTGCACAAGGGCCGAATTTCTCTTACACTATGTTTTACTTGTGTTATCTATCTTTGTGATGCCTTTGAGTTTGACACACCAAGTAAGAAATTCTTAGAATGGAGCTTATCCTAATGTGCATCCTCTGGATTAATCAACTGCTGATACATTGATTGTCATTGTGTATGATGTATTATTAATATTGTAATACCCTTTTTCTCTCACTGACTGCAAAAACTTTCACTGCAGTAGTGTCATCAATGTTGCTTTGAAATAAAGTAAGGAAATTTCGTGGAATATTTTCAGACTAAAAATTTACCTGTTTCTTCGGCGTTTTTCATGAATTGAAGAAGCCTCGTCGAATAGTTTGCTTTATTCTTTAGCTTGTTGTTGCCCAAGTTGAAGGCCTAAAGAAAATACAGTCAGTACCTTCCAGTGGTCCCTTCTTTTGGACTCGATCTGGCGTAGTCTCGTTTTCGACCAATGGTGGGGCGCTGATCTCTGGTACCCAGGACTCTCACATTATTAGTCAAAGGTGCCCTGGTGGTAGACAAAGGCATCAAAAAAATTTGTTATGTGAAAGTGTTCCCCATTGTTTTATGTAGGGTACAAAAACGCATAGTCAAATTCTCGTATGCAAAAGTGTCCTGGTACACAAACGTATAACAAAATTTGGTTATGCGAAAGTGTCCCCCATTGTTTTATGAAGGGTAAAAAACGCATAGTCAAATTCTCGTATGCAAAAGTGTCCTGGTACACAAACGCATAACAAAATTTGGTTACGTGAAAGTGTCCCCCATTGTTTTATGAAGGGTACACAAACGCATAGTCAAATTCTCGTATGCAAAAGTGTCCTGGTACACAAACGCATAACAAAATTTGG
>REGM01000267.1:263998-278376 GCA_004194415.1 Aurelia aurita | reverse complement strand
CCCTTTCTTTTGCGGAATATTGGTTCTACACGCGGGCTAGCTCCTCTAAGCTTAATATTTTCCTCGCAAAAAACAGACCCCAAGAAAAAGTTCATTGATCTCTAGGCCTCGGAAAGTAAGATTGAAATGTTTATCTTCAGGCTCTCTTTTTAAGGCTCTGGTACTTTGGGTAATTTATTTCTTACCCTCTGTATTTGCAAGATCTTCGTAATATTCAGTAGTATTTTCAACTGAAAATTCAACATCTTGAAAGTCTTTCATGTGCAGATGTGCGTTTGGATTTGACTTCGTGACAGCGTGCTTGATTTTCCATTTAAGTGTCATGAATTTGGATTGATAACCATCTGTAATCAGAAGAAGATAATTCATATAACTCTGCAAAAAACTTCGCATTACTTTTAAATAAGATATAGAAAAAGACGTATTTAGAGAAAAAGACACGCCTCTAAGGGATTTCCAGGAGTTTCTAGCCTTTTTATCTTCTCGTGTCTTGTGAGGCTTTAGTTCCAAGTGCCAAGTCTATTTTTAGTTTAGTCTGTGTAAGCAAACAATAGTATTTTCCCATTACCTCTGCGAGAGATTACCTCTGTGAGTCCCGTTTTTCCTTCACAGAGGTGTCCAAAAAGTACTGCCCACCGCGCTCACATTGAATAAACGAGAAATAGACGTGTAACAATTCTAGTGAGGCTTACTCTTTCGTAACGATTCATACTTGGTTCAAAATATATTCATTGATGTAAAAATATAAAAGTTTAAATCAAGGACAAAAAGAGAAATATAACCTAACGATGTCTCATCCCATGCAGCCGATGTTTCCCTTGGACTCTTAAACAAATTGGCCTATTTATTTATGTAGCTGTCTATTTAGCGGCCAGCTGCGAAACCTTAATGCGAATGGCGATGGCTGCCTGAATTATAAACCAATGTACAGCACATGGTAGTCTACGAAGTAAAACAAAGTTATACTTACATGAACTCATTTTAAAGTCACAGCTTTGGAAATCGAAAGGAAAGAAAAGCAAATTCATTGCACAGAACGAAATGACACTCAACCTGAAAAAAGATGGATGTGATGGAGATATTAATGGTTGATTTAAGATTGGAGCGAATACAAGGACGAGGGGCAAATCACCCCAAAAATAGCGTATGAGATTTTGAGATTTAAAAAATCTCTCAGATTGTTCAAAGATTTTTGAGATTTTTTTTGAGATTTTCAAAGATTTTTTAAGATTTCTAAAACCGTTTGAGATTTTGAGATGTTTGAGATTTCAAAATTTATGGAGATGTTCATAGATTGTCAAGATTTTGCAAGATTTTTCAAGATTTGTGAGGATTTAAACAATTTTTGAGATTTTCAAAGAATTGTCGAAAGATTTTTTTGAGAATTTCTATGATTTGTTGGGGGAGGTTTCTGAGATTTTGTCAGATTGTCGAAAATTCTTAGGATTTTCTTTGGAATTTCTAAGATCTTATGAAGATTTTTGAGATTTTCAAGATTTTTCGAGATTTTTGGGATTTTGAAGATTTTTTTGGGATTTTTTACGAAAGTGTACGAGATTTTTGGAGTGATTTGAACCTCGTACAAGGGCTCCCGTCGTTAGTCTAGGGAAATGTCGTGTTTGGAGAATTTTCTTATAATTGTAGAAAATTCCAAAGCTACCCTTATGAGGGGCACATACCAGTCAGTGAATATTATTGAGTAAGAATAAGACCAAGGGGCGGATGGACGTGGCTAGCACGTGTTGCATTAAGTGCTGTCGTTATTCTGAATATCAGGATATGCTTTAGGAAATTTTATTTAAAAACAGTTCAGTTCAGTTATGTGTGNAGCGCTGATACACGATGGAATAGACTTGGAGCAAGTCTACACTTGATGCGACTTTCTTGTGCGATGCTGCACGTGCGGTAAAGTTGAATTAATCCAAATTTGCCGCATTGAGACGTACGTCATTGTTATCTGAAATGCGTCAGGAAGTACCAATTTAAGTGTGAATTCAGCTTAAGATCCAGCCATCATCATATGATACCACCTGTAGAGACGTTCCAAGGGTGTGCATGTTGCAATGAGGACAGTGGTCCTATGTATGTCCACATAACCGGTTTATTGTACCAACACTAGGCTAATGTCTGTCCCTAACATCAGGTTCATTTGCAACTCTTTTCAACAATATAATTTTGCAACTAACTTGGACTGTTCATTTTCTTGGATGTTGGTCAAAATTTTTCCTCAAGATTGGGTTTTATCGGAGTATTATAAAATTTGATGTCCCCAAAATCAGTCTTTTTAAGAGTGCAATTTGTACTGGTACGCTGGAAAATGGTTGGTGAAATCGTTTTTCCAAGACATACATAGGATCACCGAAACACAGGACATGCCCACTCTTAACGTTCTCTAGGGTGAAATACTTTCATATAAGCTGTTTGATTTTGAATTACCTTTGACTAGTAAATATTCGTCCATCCCCATAGATATGTACTATTGCATTTGTAGTGGTGAGCTGGTGTCTCTTTGCGTCTTTTACATTTGGAAAATATACATCCGGAACCCAGATCTCCTTCATCATTTCACCCGGTAAGAATAAAGCTGTCTCTTTGTCACTTTTGTTGTAAGCTAGTCGGTCATCATGCCACTCTTCGCGTAGGAAGAAATCCAAGCTATAGTGCTGTAGATAAAGATTAAGAAACAATCATTTACAGAAATGAAACATACCGGGTAAATAAATGAATGCTTCCACTGACTGATCAAATCATACTGACAAAAATGCAAAGACTTTGTATAAATTAAATCCTTCATCCAATCCTTCATCTCACTGAGGCTTCAAAGTAATTTTTTGAGATGTTTTGCACACTTTTTGATGCATGCTTTCTCTCCGAAATAAAAATTGGCCAAAATTACATTCCTTGATTTGTCAAGAAGAGCTCGAAATGCACTGCTTAGTTTCGTATAGATTTTACAACTTTATTTTCATGTCAAGATTGATTAGAGTGGATATTCACAATTTCATTTACTGTCTGAATTATGCATTAAAATAAGTGGACATTGCAATATATACAGTTCGACTTCTGAGTTGGTTACCTCAAATCTAGGCGAGAATTGTTTGGATTAATCTTTGAACTGTCGATGTGTGCTGAGAAGCCCTCTCTCAACAACCCTTTCTCGCTTTCACAAGGAGTGAGTTAGCCATCCACGTCGTTCCAAGGGTTCTTTTGATTACATTTGTGGCATGTCTAATCGACCGTAGAAATCATTTTGTTTGTGATTGCTAATTGCTTTGTACTGGCGCGCCAATCATCAAAGGCAACAGATGCTATTGTTTGAAAATAGGCCCTTTCCCCTCTGCAAAGTAAATGTTTATAACTTAGCAGCTTTTTCCTCTCTGTGTCCCTGTGCCCGTGCAGGTTGTTGTTGCTGCGTGAGGGAAGGAGAAGAAGAAAGAAGAAGAAGAATTGAGTTATTTTCTTCTCTTCTTTTCTTCAGTTCACTGTCACTCAAATTTGCAGGACACAGGTACACAAGGAAAACCAGGCACAGGGAAACAGGGAGGAACAAACTGCTGTAGGAACAACAACTACCGCGTTTCTTAACGCCCATGCTCAAAGTAGCAAAGTTATTACCATGTGAAGAGTTTTGAGTGGTACCATGTCGCTGATGTATATTTGTAATGTTGTTTCGACGGGCTTTCCTGTAAAATGAAAAATTCGAATGAAAAGAAACAAAGGAAATCGTAGGAATTCCAATTTTGATAAGTATGTAACCGATTTGTCGAGCATCTCTTAAAGAAGAGAGCTCTAGCAGAAAGAAATACGTGCACATATTAAATGACTTACCATCTTTATTTGGAATTATGTGTTTGTTGTATCCTGTTAACATTTTCTTGAGAATTGCAGTAGAATTTTCGAATTCCATCACCTTGACTGTTGCACAAAATCTGAAAGGAAATACACGTATATTTTGATAAGAAACTAAGCATTTGACCCAGTACTGAAAATTTCTTAAAATTCTCATTAATGGAGTAGTCAAAGATTCTGAACGGCTTCTTAGGGGTTTCCTAAAATTCTTGATGTAAGTCCTGTGCCCTCTTGAACATTTCACAACGAAGTTTTAAGAAGTCATGCCACTGTTTAGACATTATTCAATATCTTCTGAGCATTACAAAACAAGAAACAAGTGAAAAAAAGTGAAGAAATGCTATGGGATTTCCTTAACTACATAAAAGAAAACGCTTCTTAAATAATTTTGTTCCAAAATTGAAGTTTCTTTTTTGACTAATTTGAGAGCTGACTTCTTATAAAAACATACGTGTAGCCTTGATTTTAAAGATCCACATTAAGTTGGATTTTGAATCCTCTTTAGACATTTTTTAAAATTCCAAGGAAACTTACTGTAAGTTAGAACTTCGGACTCATTCTGATCAGACAGGTGACAGAAACTTTTTGCTGTTCTATTTTGTTCACAAAATTACCCACCGTTGTCAGCTTATGAACTGCGATATACAAGGATATAGTTTCCAGCTTATATTTTCACAATGGGAATCAGACCTTTTTCAATCATATGATAGCTTAAGCTTTAAAGATGGTATTTTACTGGGAAACTGCGAAATTAATCATAACAAGTCTTGATTAGATTGAAGTTCATTGACAAGCTCTTCACATGCCGTGTTTTTTACACTGTATCAAATATAACACACTTTTAAAGGTACACTGTCGTGGATGCGATTGGGTAGTTATTAAGATTTGGCCTTTAGATAATTACCAAGCCTTCACGCTCTTGGATCATGCTTTCTTTCGAGAATAAAGGGAGGTAGATCGTTATTACATCCATAAATTTCGATGTACCAGCGAAATTGCTGAAGCTTGCCAAATTTTAATATTGTTCATTGTCTTTTTTACCCAATAGGGGCCACGATAGTGTGCCTTTAAGAGGATCTTGGTATGTCTTCGGTTTAATCAAGAACCTCATTGAGGCTTAGACTGACTTCATGAGTCTCAGTTTTCCACATTGAATTGAATGATGGTTATGGCTTCAAACTGAGACTCATGACAATACAGGATGAAATAGGGGAAATAGGGACTACTTAGGCCATCTGATTTCGGGCACAACCAGTCAGATCGCTAGTTTCTTAATAAGGCTAGACCACGTGCCCATTCTTAGAGTTTGATTGGCTGATTAGATCAAACTTCGACTTTTCAAAGCGGAGTGACCTTCGAAGCGATGTTCAATTTTTCGTTCTACGTTCGAAGGACAGAAGACGTTCGCAGATNAGTATGTCTTCGGTTTAATCAAGAACCTCATTGAGGCTTAGACTGACTACATGAGTCTCAGTTTTCCACATTGAATTGAATGATGGTCATGGCTTCAAACTGAGACTCATGACAATTCAGGTTGAAATAGAGACTACTTAGGCCATCTGATTTTGGGCACATCCAGTCAGATCGCTATTTTCTTAATAAGGCTAGACCACGTGCCCATTCTTAGAGTTTGATTGGCTGATTAGATCAAACTTCGACTTTTCAAAGCGGAGTGACCTTCGAAGCGATGTTCAATTTTTCGTTCTAAGTTCGAAGGACAGAAGACGTTCGCAGATTTTAGTATTAGAATCAGTTTGGTCTTGAGTCATTGTATGAGAGAAAATAAAAAGTCAGATCACAGGAGGCCCAATAGCGTATAATATGGATCTGATCTCTACTCATGGACTCTTCCTGCCACAGCTCTGATGCTGTTGTTGTACTGCAATAACGCAACATTATTGGTTGTGTACTGCATTGTGTACTAGAGTACCGCAACTGTACAGTATAATAATAAAAATAACAATTATTACTACTGTACACAATGCAGTACACCACCAATAATGTTGCCTTATTGCAGTACAACAACAGCAACAGAGCAGTTGTATTGAACTGAATAGTCTATGGTTTCATAGCGGCAAGCAGTAGGAAGAGGCCACGAGAAGAGATCAGATCTAAATATTAACCCTCCATATCATACGCGATTGGACCTCCTGTGGTCAGATTAAAAAACATTGAACGAATACAAAGAAATCAAGTCGCCAGTCTTATTGAGGCTGCCAAAATAGCGCAGGTTCCTTCATTTGAGTCTCAAGGTTTCCACGGTAGCTTACTTGCTTACTGACAATTGACATTGTAGGAATTGAAGCGAGGGTGTCTGTCAACTGTTCAATAAATGCGTGAATACACTATAGTATTGTCTCTATCGTCTGCTTTTGGAAGCGGCAGTCGAACGAGAATATGACAGAAAATCTAAAACGTTCATCAAAAGTAAAATTAATGAGCTAATCGTAGCACAGCCTTTAAAATTATTGTCCAGGTAGTTTTTCAGTAAAGCGAGTCAGTGGACTATAGTGCTGTCTCAATTGTCTACTTTTGAATGCCTCATTCGACCAAAAATATGACAGAAAATCAAAAACATTAATCAACAGTAAAACTAAGGAGCTATCGTAACACAGCCTTTAAAATTATCGTCCAGGTAGTTTTTCAGTAAAGTGAGTCAGTGGACTATAGTGCTGTCTCAATTGTCTACTTTTGAATGCCTCATTCGACCAAAAATATGACAGAAAATCAAAAACATTAATCAACAGTAAANAAAGAAGCCATATTTGACGAAAAAAATTGATAAAAGCATCACTGTTATGTTTGATTTCAAGATTGTTATATTTCAAACTTTTGAAGTGACTGGGTATTAATTATACATGAAGATTTTAGCCGACTGATAAAAATTCATTCATATGACAGAGTTTGTAGTGGAATGCCGGAGTGAATGCGGGCCTTGTTTTAGAAACATTTGAGTCCAGTTGAATGATGTTCTGTGTCTAAACAAAAATTAAATGGTGAATGGTCGGTACCACCTGATGCAAAAGTGATATCAATGGCGTTTTCTAAATGCTTTAATGTATTTGTAAATTGATAGAGAAAAAGACCAAACAGTTTTATAAACATCTTGCTAAATATTTCTATTTCCTTTTGAGTCATTTTCTTGGGTGTGGTTTTTGGTGGCCAAACAATTTACAGCTTCGTTAATGCATCAGAGAACTATCTTATTGGTAGGGCCATCCTTAATGGAATCAATAAAGCCCACTACTACAGCCTCGTCAAATGTAGGTTCAAAGCAGGAATCTACATCAAGCTAATTGTTAAGGTGTTAAATTCATTTAAGAATCACAACTTTCTTGGGATGACTGCAGTTTGCGGTCCAGCTTTACATCATATCACTCCAGCAGATGATTGACTACGCACTTTAAGAATGCTAACTGACCTTAACAACCTTGAACTTAACTTAGCTAACCTCAGCTTGCCTTAACTTACCTTAACTTTCTTGAACTTAACTTAGCTAGCCTCAGCTTAGCTCAGCAAACCTTTACTTACCCTAACTTAGCTTACCTTAACTTACCCTAATTTACCTAAACTTAACTTACCTTAACTTACCTCAACGTACCTTGACTAACCCTAAAATACATCTTCCAAAACCTAACCGTTGTTGTCCTCATTCCATAACGTGTAATGTGATTGCAATGTGGCTCGCTAGACAGCAGACTAGCCACTTGTTAATTGGGGTAATAGTATTCCCAAGTTGCAGTTGCTTCATCTCTGCAATAACCGAGAACTAGGAGGTTGAAAATGAAATTCACTTCCTTGCCGAATGTCAAGTATAAACACTTCCACACCAGAAGCTCTTTAGATAGGCCGAAAGCGAAATTTTGCTCAGGTTGTACCGGGTGGTCCAAAAAAAGTTCTGACGTTTGAGTAAACGTAGAGAAAAAAGTTCTGAATTTGGCAATTTCTATTTATACTAGTTGCATGCTAGGCATTTCAACTTACAACTGGGCATATTTTGGGAAGAAATTAGTTATCTGAAAATGTAGTTATGAGTCATAACATTTCATGTTCACGTTGGAGGGCAAACCAGAGATATTTGTACGCCTTCCTGCATCATCACGGTCAAAGAAACCCCGGATGAGCAGCACTAAAATTCGATTGAAAATTGATTTATCTTGATGATGAGCAACAGTTCTGCTCATTGAGCATATTCAAAGTAAGGTCTGAAGAATTGAATCAAAACTGTTTGCTGCTGTTATTATTATATTATGCCAACTGGGAATTTAATTTGCAGAAATGATTCACAGAGTAGAACCTAAGGTGTCTTTTCTTAAAGTAAAAAATAGTTTTCAATTGTTTGTTAGACCTGTGATATTACGCAATAGTGCAATTTCCCGTGTTCCTCCCTTAGAAACGTAATCAGCCTAGTTTCAATGTGGTCAAGCGAATTGCGTACTAGTCGTCAGAAATATGACAATAGAAATAGACCTTACGCTGCCATTGGCAAAGTAAAAAAATTGGTTTTCGTTCCCCCTGAGACCTATTTGATTCGATTCTTCACGTCTGACTTCGAATAAGCTCAATGAGCAGAAGTTTTACTCATCGTCAAGGTGAACGAATTTTCAACCCAACTTTAGCTCATCAAGGGAGTCCCCATTCACCGCGACGATGCAGGAAGGCGTACAAACCTCTCTGGTTTGGCCTTCAACTTGAACACGAAATGTTATGGCTCATAACTTTATTTTCAGAAAAAAGGAATTTCTTTCCACGACATGCCAAACTGTAAGTTGAAATGCCTAGCATGTAAATAGAATGAATAGAAATTGTCAGATTCAAAGCTTTTTTTCTGCGTTTAGTCAAACGTCGGAACTTTTTTTGGGACACCCGGTAGAATCGAGATAGAGGCTCGAGACGGAAAATCTCAACACCAAAAAGTGGCTAAATACCACATGTACCGGGCGCTGAACGAGGGCAGACTTCGTAACAATAATATTGGCTACTTTTGATTGACACGCTAGTACAAAGCAACTAGCGACAGAACGATGGACTTCTACGGCTTACTAGTCTCGCTGCAAATGTAACAAAATAAAGCCAGACGCAAATAGAAGAGCAAATCTGAAGATTAGCCACAAGAAAGGTAAGGTGGGCAAGTCCTTAAGTTAAATGTATATGCTTTGAATGAATACCAGACCTCACTTTTGATACGGACTTTGGAGCTCTACTATCTTTGACACTTATCGCAGTTCTCCTTGAAAAATGAAAATAGGTGAGGTGCAAATTGTTACCAAATTCCTTATATTTGACAGTCATTGAAAACGTCGAAAACTCTTATCTAAAAGGATAAAAAAGTCCTGTTTCTGACATACTTAATTCTAAAACCATGTCAATTAAATTTCTTCTGTCTTTCTAATACTTCAAGGCAATTTTCAATTTCATCGTGCAATGCGATGGATAGATGGAAGATCTCCAGGGAATATCATTTGCAAAATCAGATTCTTTCAAATAACTCTTATCCATCATTGTTTTAATTGATGAACTTTCAAACTTTCACATAGTTAGATTTCAACATGTTTACCAATACGGTACATTAGCGCAATTCTAGTTTTCGATCAGGCGATGTATAGATTAAAGAAGATCTCTAAGGAAAATCATTTGCAAAATCAGATCCTTTCAAATAAATTTTAACCTTCTTTGTTTTGATTAATCGGAGTTGAAACTTTTGCATGACTAAATTTCTTACGAGATTAACTCCAATTTTGCAAAAAATCATTTGCAAAATACGAGATTGTTTTGATTAATTAACATTCAAACTTTTACGTGATTAGATTTCAACATTTTTGCTAATTCCTAAAGGCAATTTTCATTTTCGATTGTACAAGTTACAGAAGATCTCCAGGGAACATCAGTTGCAAATCAGATCTTTGCAAATACGTTTTATCATTCTCTGTTTTGATTAATTAACGTTCAAGCTTTTACGTGATCGGATTTCAACATTTTTATTAGTGTCAGGCAATTTTCAATTTCGATCTTACAAATTGAAGATGATCTCCAAGGAACATCATTTGCGAATCGGATCTTTTCGAATACATTACAACTGTCTTTGTTTTGATTAATAGGTTCAAAGACGGTTCAAACTTTCGCATGATTATATTTCCACATTTTACCGATACCCTTAGACAATTTTCATTTTCGATCGAACAAGTTAAAGAAGATCTCCAGGGATCATCATTTGCAAATCAGATCCTTCTGAATTAATCATCACTCTCTTTGTTTTGTTTTGTTTTGCCAAAAGTCGTCCTGTATAGCAAATCATTTGCAACTGGTCTAAAAATCAATCTATACAATCTAGCCTCTACATTATCTGAAATTTATTCCCAAGTTTTCATAACAGTATTAGCATTGGATTAATATTTACTTACCTCATGAGCAAACCACTGAAGCAGAAAAATTGAAGATACGAAACCATCATGAGCAGTTTAAGCGTTTGTACTCTGCTGAAATGATCCGTCTTTCTGCGCCCCGCAGAGCAAAACCTGTTCCTTAGATTGTGTGTGATATTTTATTCATACGCTATCATTTACCCAAAACAACTTTACGGTTGCCCAATTCAAATAATAACCAGTGAATGTCCCATTGAACGATGTTTTCAAAATATATGCAGCGAACTTGTTAAACAAGAATCCAGTCTTCTTTACTTTAGCAATTATGAGGATGTTTATCTTATAAAGATTCAATAGTCTTGATTGAACCTCATTGGATATGTATTTCTTAATCAAACCTTCCCTTTGAATATTGGTTTTGCAATGGCCTAAACATTTACAGTAGGCAGCCAGTCAATGAAACTTGCATTGTCAGATTTATCAGTGGGTGTTTTTGATGTCCAACAAAAGAGACTGGTGGCGAGGCAATTCGATGAGATAAAGAATTGAGGTTACCCGGACGGCATGAAGTCACAGCAGCATCAACAACACGACGCCATCTTCTTTTGGGGTAGATCTACAAAAAATTTCTTCAGGTTTCTATAGGAAATTTGGAAAAGGTTGCATAAAATCACTCATATTCTCTTTGGTGACAATGAGATGGGAAAGGGTACGTAGCGATTGTAAGCCAGACCTAAACCAATGAAATAACTGCATGAACATGATGCTGTTTAAACGCAAACCACAAAAGAAAGATGCGAGAAACTTGCCTTTGGGATTATAATTTTGTGAACAGCGCCACAAACTCCGACAATTGTAAGATGACCATCGCTTCTTTAAAGTTAACAATCCTTTTCAACGTTTACCGATCTATCAGCAACAGTTTTCAATAATTTGGTCAGCTTCGAAGCAATAGAATTGATTTATTTCGATAAATAGAAGAGACATTTTCGAAATCTCATTGGGATGCTATGTTTTGCAATGGCTTCATTTACCCCAACTCTGATTTTTAAGCGCGAAATGATAGGGACTTGACATGTCATCTAGATGAATAAAATCAAAATCGTGATTCTTGCTACTGTTTTCCTCCTTGCTGAAGGTTATTGCAGGTTTTTTCCGCCAAGCGCTTGCTGGATTGCAAAAGTAGTTGAATCAAGCTGAATCGCGAAATCGTGTCCGCGACCCTTTTCGTGATTATTATCTGGCGAGGATGTAGACTTGCTCCAAGTCTATTCCGTGGTCTATCAGCGCTAGAAGAATATATTTACTTCTGCGGGGGCGCATGCCACGAGGATACTGCGATGGGGAAGCAAGAAGTCTATTCCGTCAAAAGTTGTGAAGCAATAATGGTCAAACCTTGTGTAGCTGAGCTGTGAACGATGGCCCAAGAAACTTTGCGAAAAAACTAAGTCCAGCCTTGTGACTCTGCGCATGCATGCTGTGTCACTACGAGGTACTACGTAATGTTCTAATGTGACAAAACAAAAGTATCTGCAGACAACCTCATTGTGGTGTTTGCTACCTCCTTCTGCAAGATTAGCTATTACGTCCTGTCCCTATCTCTACCATGATCTAGTGCCAACCCTATTCCGTTCTCTTCTCGCTTCTCCCTCGCAGTTTCCTCGTGGCATACTCCCCGCAGAAGTCAATATATTCTTTTAGCGCTGATAGACCCCACGGAATAGACTTGGAGCAGTTCAGATGAATTGACGGGGCTACCGTGCCTAAAGAAGTAAAAATGAATGAATGAATGAATGAATGAATGAATGAATGAATGAATGAATGAATGAATGAATGAATGAATATATGAATGAGCAAGTCTATAAGGATGAGGCTCGAGATTCATATATTCATCAAAAAATTAAAACCAAGCGTGTTGGAAAGAAATCGAAAGATTTTAGTGAAGTTGAGATTTTCTCATCAAGTATAAAAATCTATATAAACAACCTAGAAGCAATCTTCGTGCAAAGAAAGACTATGTTCTTTTTTCGAAGTCTCAAGTATTTGACGTATGGGCAACAACAAATAGACAATGCTTAAGAAATATTGAATTTAACCGTTTAGCGTCTAGGATACTGGTGGTATTGCTCAACCAGCGGGATATATAAAATAGGTCTAGCTTTTAACACTCACTAACACACTTCAAACTAACACTCAACTCAAGTGGATCTTCAATCACGATTATTGCTCTTNGTTTCCTCATGCCATACTCCCCGCAGAAGTCAATATATTCTTTTAGCGCTGATAGACCCCACGGAATAGACTTGGAGCAGTTCAGATGAATTGACGGGGCTACCGTGCCTAAAGAAGTAAAAATGAATGAATGAATGAATGAATGAATGAATGAATGAATGAATGAATGAATGAATGAATGAATGAATGAATGAATGAATGAATGAATGAATGAATGAGCAAGTCTATAAGGATGAGGCTCGAGATTCATATATTCATCAAAAATTTAAAACCAAGCGTGTTGGAAAGAAATCGAAAGATTTTAGTGAAGTTTGAGATTTTCTCATCAAGTATAAAAATCTATATAAACAACCTAGAAGCAATCTTCGTGCAAAGAAAGACTATGTTCTTTTTTCGAAGTCTCAAGTATTTGACGTATGGGCAACAACAAATAGACAATACTTAAGAAATATTGAATTTAACCGTTTAGCGTCTAGGATACTGGTGGTATTGCTCAACCAGCGGGATATATAAAATAGGTCTAGCTTTTAACACTTACTAACACACTTCAAACTAACACTCAACTCAAGTGGATCTTCAATCACGATTATTGCTCTTCTATTTTACACCATTACCATTTTAACCACTTGTTGCTTATCTTGACTATGCTCCGACAAAGAGTACATGGACGCAAATTGACTTTGGCCTAGTCCAGAACTGCGTTGTCGAACACGGTCAAACGAAGCAAAAACGATTGAAAGGATAATGATGCAGAATGGAAGAGCAATGGGCATAGAAGACCCACTTAATTTTAAATTGTCTTCAAGATGAGTGAGGAGTGTTATTGGGTGTTGAAAGCTAGAACTCCATGATATACCCTGGGTATTCTTTTCCCCGGCTCTTCGGCTCTGGTACCCAGGGTATGCATGATACATCCAGCTGCCTGAGAAATCCTACCAGCACTCGATGGTGATCATTTCAAAATACGCCCTAACTGGAAGCCAGTTCGCGCATTAAAAACAAAAAACATGCAGACTAGCTTAGATACAATAGGCTGCACGCAGGCTAAGATACGATTATATTTTCTTTCAAATTTTCAACACTCTTCAAATGGATAGCACAAACATGGCTCAAAAAACACTTTATCTCATTAGAAATCTTAGTCTACTGCACTTATGCAATGAAAAAATGTTTTAAGCCATTAGAAAAATAGTAGTTAATTTTCAGTAGTGCTATTTTCGTGGAGCCGATCAATTTACAGGATCAATAGACAATCGAGACGCTAAAAGCAAACTACGACCACGTTTTCATTTTGAGCAAGACACCGTTAAAGGGCATTCGCAAATATTTACCTAAAGATACCTGGTTGTTTTGCTAAGAAGCAGGTTGGGTGATATATGATAAGGGACCGTGATATTTCTTCTTAAACATATTTGTTAGAAAAATTTCTGATCCTTAAAATGTATTGAGTTTGTAGCTGAGATCATACCTACCAACAGGCTAGATCATACCTTTATAGTCTAGTGTCTTACAGGTTTTGCCTCAGACAGTTGATGCCCCATTGGAAGACAGCAGACTTGTCAGACAGGTGAGAGTTTTTTTTTCATACTTCTTATAATTCGGAGTTTTTGTTTCACACTTTTGTATGTCGGAGTTCTTGTTTCACACTCATTGTATTTCGGAGTTTTTGTTTCATATTCTTTGTATTTCGGAGTTTTTGTTTCATATTCTTTGTATTTCAGAGTTTTTGTTTCATATTCTTTGTCTTTCGGAGTTTTTGTTTCATATTCTTTGTCTTTCGGAGTTTTTGTTTCATATTCTTTGTCTTTCGGAGTTCTTGTTTCACACTCATTGTATTTCAGAGTTTTTGTTTCATATTCTTTGTATTTCGGAGTTTTTGTTTCATATTCTTTGTCTTTCGGAGTTTTTGTTTCATATTCTTTGTCTTTCGGAGTT
>REGM01000267.1:249626-263779 GCA_004194415.1 Aurelia aurita | reverse complement strand
TTCGGAGTTTTTGTTTCATATTTTTGTATTTCGGAGTTTTTGTTTCATACTTTTTGTATTTCGGAGTTCTTGTTTCATACTTTTTGTATTTCGGAGTTCTTGTTTCATGTTCTTTGTCTTTCGGAGTTTTTGTTTCATATTCTTTGCATTTCGGAGTTCTTGTTTCATACTCATTGTATTTCGGAGTTTTTGTTTCATACTTTTTGTATTTCGGAGTTTTTGTTTCGTACTTTTTGTACTTCGGAGTTCTTGTTTCATACTCATTTTATTCATACTTTTGTAATTCAAGAACGTCTTTTGTGGACCAGACACTTCAAAGTAGATTCTAACAATAAAGAAATGCTAAAATTACTAGCGTAAGAGCCACTAATTAAACTGGCACTCAGAATTCATTAATTTCTAGCAAGTACAGGCTGCTTTCTAGAATCTGCTTTCGTGAAAAGGAGATTCTTTTTACCAGAGAAAATGCTGTACATATTATTTTAACGATTGAAATACAATGTGCTTACCGTAAGAGCCATCAATTAAAGACATGGATGTTATTGTTCAAAATCTGCCATTGATGGTTTATTAGCAAGACCGAATTTTGTAAAACAGAAGATTTTGGTCTCCACGATGACAAAGCGATGTATGGTTTCGGAAGAATAGATTTCACACCTTTAGTGCACCCAGAGTCCAGAAAAAGGTCAAACCTTCTTCCTCCGGCTGCCAATTTCGTTAGTTAAACCTTCCTCATTTTATCCCGTCAAAATAACCAGATTTTTCGAACTCCTCGCGTTGTTTTTAACCCCTGCTAACTGATAAACCAGTTAATGGTGTCAAAATAACCCAAAAATTTCCTTGGTTCAGTATTAAATTTACTAAACCTTCCTGAAATATGACATTAACAAGTAAAACCTTCCTCCGGCTCGCAGCTGTAGATACATGAGTACAGCCATACTATATTCAAAACAGTGGGAACAGAAAGTTAACTTCTAGAAAGGATTAATCGAAAATTTCACACTCGACGGAATTTTCTTTGGATAATGAAATGTAGAAATAAGATAGAGCCCTAAGATAGGGAATATACAAATTTACCCCCATGAGATACATTTATTAAACTGATAAAATTAGCTCTCACAAAGATGAGTTTTCGCCCATGTAGAGGTCCTACCTTCTTTCCGGCATCTAACATAGGCCATACTTACTGAAACGTCAATTAAGTGATAAATAACTCAATTCATGAATCCAAGCTAGATATCATTGGACAGAAGATAGAATGTGCTTTTAGATTATATGCGTCAAATTAATTCAAATATAATTACTTTCCGAAGAATTTAAAAAAAGGGTCGGTTGCGTTTTTTTTAAACACCTTGTAGTTTAATTGACATATTAATACAAAGAGATTGGCTATTGCAAACAAAGAAATATCTACGGCAGAATTATCAAGCCGCAAATATACGGTATATAAAGCAAGACGCAAAAGATGCCCTGAATTCTGGATGGCTAACTCACTCGTTGTGCATATTGAAAGGAGTTGTTGAGAGTAGCAAGGGTGAATTTCGTAAAACAAAAGAATGAAGTCTCCATTGAGACAAAGTGATTTACTGCTCTGATAAATAGATTTCACACCTTCAGTTCAAATGACTCCAGTTTCTGTGTTTCTTTTAATTAGATTGAGTCTAATCAGAGGTGAGACATCTTTTTAAACGAGGCTGGCTTCTTTTATTTTATGAAGTTCACCTTGGTTGTTGAGGGTAGGAGCATTGAAAAGAGTATACCGGTAGATTAACTACTTAGTCCCAGTTTCCACTACGTTTATTGAATTGGATGATGACACTACGCTGCAACTGTAGCGATTTTCAGTTCATCAAGTTGCAGTTGCAGCACTTATTAAGTTGTAGCGATTATCAGTTCATCAAGGAGCGAAACTACGACGATTGTAATACGTCTAGTATACCGGTATAAATAGAAAGAAAAAGATAAATCTATGTAAACATCTCCTGGGTCATTTGATGTATCTCATTCCGAATCTGAACAGTAGGCAATGAAATTCTCGTCATTTCTACAATGCACTACATTCAGTATACATGTATGGCAGCAAGAAATAAAATCAACAAAATTAAACGAAACTAATCAACTAAATTAAACTAAACGTAACAGAACAGAACAGAATATATGAATAAATTTAACAAACGTTAATTCAAAGGTGGAAATTCTTAATTCAAACTATTGTAACAAAACAATCCGGCCTAAGTTAGGTTTTATGATTTCAAGTGGCTCAACTTAGTTCCTAGGGCCAGTTTCCTAAGTGGTTGAATTCTGTGGGTCATTCGTTGCTTTCTCTCTGACTCTAAGAATGATATGAATAATCATCGAAATGTTCTCACTCAAAATATGGGTCACCTAACATGTAGTATCTCCCTGTTGCTCATCTCATGTTTGTTGGAGGCTAGTGCTTTCCCTCTTGCTGTGATAAAGATCTCAATAATCATCGGAAGTTTTTAAACCCACAGGATGGGTCACCTACCATGCAGTATCTTGCTGTTGCTCATACCATGTTTGTTGGTAGCTTCGCAAGCAAGTGAGAATGTTCAAGAAGTAGTACAAGAGGTGGTACCTAAAACCAACATTGAACCAGCGACACAGTTGGCAGTTAAAGAGACTGCAGCCGCAGCAGGTGATGAGACAGAAGAAGTGCCAGAGTCGGCAGCGGACAAGAATGATAAATTGATGAAGGGTGCTGTGGCATTAGGCAGTGTTATTGCTGCCATAGCTGGAGTTGCATCTGGACCAGTTGGAGCTGCTATAGCTGTTGGTAAGTTGAATACTTGAAGCAGACATGTTAATAAAGCGGCGGATTGATAGATTCGAACTTGATGTCAAGTCAAAATGTCCGCCAATAACAACAATTAAAGTGTCAAGCATGAATAATGTTTGTTATCGCAAATCTCACCTGACATCTAATTTGATACAGATTTTAGGCACTTTAGTCCTAAAGCTGAATTCACAAGTGGTGAGTTCTATTTGCAAGTAGTCGAACCATGCCGCGTCAAGTGAAAATTCACCTTTACAAAGAGATAAGACTAAAAGAGCACATTTTACGGTTGAAAATTTAGGGAATTTTGGCTACTATTTTCTCAGGCAAAATGGCAAACTCCCGTGAGGTGATGGGTATAGGTCAAGGTATTTGCCCCTGAGTCAAACCACTGCCTTGTAACCACCACATTCTTTTCACCATTTTCTCTATTTGCAGGGGTGGTTGTAGTTGCTTACTTCGTGGATTTGTTCAAAGAGAGTAAGACTGATTTGTGGAAGAAGTTAGAAGACAAAGTGGAGATCAAAATTGGAGAGAAGCTTGCTAAATACCATCTTGACACGCTTTATACAACAGTATTCAGAGTCCTTGAACGACGCATTAGAAACCCAGAGAACTTTGATTCTGATGACTTGGAAATAATCTTGGACAAAGGGTTGATGGTGTTTCCCCAGAATTACCAGAGTATTGGATGGTCATACGATTTACCACTTGCTATCTTGAATTGGATACCTTTCATGATTGCAGGCTATCAGCAAGAAATTAAAAAGGACGCCCAACCAGTGTACGTATATGCTCTAAACTTATAATTTGCTTGGTATATAACCATTGCATATCAACTTATGTTGCACATCACCAATTCTACAGGGTGTCCCATAAAAATTTACTCCTGTTTACAAAATCACCAAAACTCGATTATAAAATTTATGGTGAATTTTAGTTTTAATTTGTTTTTGCAATGACCCAAAAATATTTAAAGATGATAAAATATTTCTTTTCAATACTAAGAGGTTAAAAAGTACCGGGTGACCCAAAAAAAAGTACAACTATTTGCAAAATCACCAAAATTTGATTATGTCACCGATCTTTAACTTTTCTTTTCGTGTATTTGTATGAAGGACCAAATAAATTCATTAGATGATCGTTATTCAATTAGTTAGGGAGAGAGATGACGAAATTGGGGCATGAAAAAACATGTTTTGAGCAATAGTATTTCACAAAATATCCCATTTTTAGCCAAAAGGCTATTTCTTGCGATTTCATATGAACTTTCCAGTTTTGCGTGATAAAAGAGCTTTGTCAAGGAGGTAAGCAAACAATTTGAGTGGTATTTGGCGGTAAGAATTCAAATTGATAACAATTTTGATTGATTTCGGAGTATGCTTCAAAAACAGGTCGCTTGTAAAAGCAAATATTCCCACGAATTCAAAGAAATTTCAAGACTGTGTAATATGTCTAAGAATAGTTGGATTCTTGACACGAATGCACAAAAAGAAATTTTCAAGATCAGTGATATAATCAAATTTTTGATGATTTTTCAAAAAGTTGTACTTTTTTTTGGGTCACCCGGTACAAGAACGGAAACTTTATTTTGAGCCATACTTCTAAAACAACACAGAACACGTTTTAAGCAATGACCAAATTAGAAGCTAAATATACACAAAGAATTTGACCTGGTAGTCTTCAGTGCCTTTTTGCAGTATGATTCAAAACGAAGCAGCCCTAAAAAGAGTTAAACTTGCTAATTTTAAAAAAATCACAAAATCAGCAATGCCTGAGAAAATAGTTTGATCCTTGATCTTATTTTGAAGATCGGTCCTGTAATTAATTTTGATGATTTTTCAAACAGGGGTACTTTTTTGAGATATCCAGTAGCAACACTTGACATGTTATGTTGTTTTTGGCTGTCACAAAATCTGAATTTAGGTTTCATTTGTTAAAATCAGAAAAGATGGTTAGATAGGGTTTTTTCACTCAATTTCTTTGGTTTTGGCATTAATGGAAAATATTAATTCCTCTGGTTTTGAGACAGCCACTGATTTTGAATTTCTTGCTCCATAAGCCAGCAACTACCAGGTGAGTCAATTAAAACAATCTTCGTTTGCAAATTCAAAATCGATTTGAACATGTCCATCATTAAATAATATATTTGCCAATGTTATCGCCTTGTTGTGAAGGGAGCAGTGGCCTTTCAAAAGGGGATTGCTTTTTTTACTCACCCGGTACTTGTCAGATTTACTCCATCTAGGTACCAACCTCTAAGTTGAAGCATCTCCTATGCAACTGTGTTAAAGCAATACAATTGAAGTTACAGCTCCTCCAAAGCAGCCGCACACGCCGCACAAAGTTGCAGTCTCTTCTACCATATTTCCTCTAATAAATTCCCACGGCTTTTATCAAATTTTGAAGGAATTTGGTGCTGCGTTTGATAGAGGAACCGTTTATTAAACAATCGAAAAATCGTACCCCTACCGGGTGAGTCAGAAAAAACAATCCCCATTTGAAAGGCCACTGCTCCCTTGATATCAAAACGATAATATTGACAAATACATTATTTAATGGTTGATGTGTTCAAATATAATTTAAGATTTACCTGACTGAAATCTGCCACTCTGTTCTGAAATTATGAGTGATTTTCTGGTGAAAGCCCCTCCAAGAAACCTTCAAAGCAGGCCTAAAATCACGAGCAAATTTTCCAAATATTTCTGCCTTACAGCAATGACTTGCACATGCTTTAGCACGTGTTATCCTCTTGGGAGGATGAAATCTCCGAGAATAATGTTGTTATGTTCCCAGAGGAATGGCGCTTTTGTCCTCCCAAAGGGATAACACGTGCTAAAGCATATACAAGTCATTGTTGTAAGGCAGAAATATGACGGAAATTTGGTCGTGATTTTGTGCCGTTTGAAGATTTCTTGGAGGGGCTTTCTTGAAAAAATCCCTCATAATTTCAAAACGGAGTGGCCGATTTCAGTCAGGTAAAATTTAGAATTTATTTGAACATGTCCACCATTAAGCAATATATTTACAAATATTATTGCCTCGATATCCAGGGAGCAGTGGCCTTTCAAACGGAGATGGTTTTTTCTGACTCACCCGGTATAATTGCCTCGAATGGAAAGTTACTGTCAAGCCCAAACGAGAAATAGGATTTCTCGTTCCCGGTTCTCGCATTATTTATCGTTCTCACACCAAATAAATCGATAGCAATGACTCTTCATGAAGAGATGCAGAAAAATAAAAACCGCACCACTACACTTTGACTTAAAGTATGAACTTAAGAGAGAAGAAATTTAAAAAGTCCCTTATCTTCTTCCATGCAGTCGCATGGAAAATGAACTTGATCGTTTTAGTCACGGGAGGGGGGGGGGGGGGGTTTCTTGGCCAAATTTCGGATAGGGGTGTGCCGCGAGCATCTTCAAAATGGTACCGTTGGCTAGACCAATTTTTGTGAAAATGATACCCTTGGCTAGACTAATTTGTAGACCAAAAGTGCCATAATTTGCCGCTTTCTAGGCACAAAATCACCAAAATTTCGCCTTCCCTAGACCAAAATCGCCAAAATTGGGGGTTTCTAGAGACAAATTAAGAGAATTTGGCCTTTCCTGGACGAAAATTGCCTAAAAGTATACCCTTGCCTAGACTGGCCTTGGCTAAAATTGCCAAAAAGCATACCCTTGGCTAGACTAGAAGTCCGAAAAAGTATACCCTTCAGCGAGGTACATCCCTAGGTACCCTTACTATGGAAGAACCCCCTCCCCCCCGTGGTTTTAGTGCATATACTCTGTAATTTTTCTAATAAAGCGTCACTCTGATGTGTGTGGCGTTTATTAGAATAAGGCGTTTATTAGAGGGAGGCATTTATTGCCAGTTTTGTTTGGAAAGGGGAGACTTTTATGAGAGGGAGGCGTTTATTTGAGGCTAGGCGTTTATTAGAGGAAATACGGTATTCACAAATCTAAAAGTCGGAAAATTGGATAGATAGGGGCACTTTTAAACACAAAACAAGCTGACAGAAAAGTTAAATTAATGGTTAAAATAAAATACTTTTAAGAAACTTGGAGGGGCACTGTACTCCCATCCCTTGTTGATGTAAATACAAATCATAAATCATAAATACAAAGAAGAAAGCTTGTTTTGCTGGCTTAGTGGAACAAACGTCTTTCACGGTGGAACAAATTTCCACGCTTTTAAGACCAAAAGTTACTAAACGAATCTCCAGCCAGCTAATCAATCGAGTCAAAGTTCCAATCACTATCGTTCGTTATCAAGTCTCGGAATCTGCTTGGCGCTTACAAAATCTTCTACAAAATCTAAACTAAGGTAAAGATTTTCATTGTAATATAATGACACCCACTTCGATTGAAGTTATATCTTTTAAATCAAAGTACGCAGGGATGCAAGGGACTCAGGTAAAAAGATCTATTCAAATCTATATTATTGATTTCTACCCCTTACAGATGCGCTCTTGCAAATGAACTGGCCCGAACGAGAGCCAAAGTCATAACAGGTATGAAGGAGATGTTCAGAAAGAGGTACGCTATTATACATGGCTCGAGTTATACTTATGACAGAACGAATTATCCATGTAAGAAAAAGAAGAAGAATAGAAAGAATAAACAAAAGAGGAAGGCGTCAATCGAAAAGAGATTTGGTCGCCTTGGTTTTGGTGGAGGTCGGAAAACAGAATGTGTATCCATTGACAGGCTCATGACGTATGATGATGGACTTTCTGGTAAGTATCGAACCCTGTGTGTCAAAATAGCGGGTGAGACGAAAAAGTATGGGCGTTTGAAAAACTGTACCTATAATTACGAATAATCTAGCAATTTCATCGTACTACCGTTTAAAAAATCACCAAAACTCGACTATCAAGCATATGGTAGAATTTTCTTTTTGATCACTTTTTTCAATGATCTAAACATATTTGAAGAAGATAAAATGGTTCGGTTGAAAAACCTTATTTTGAGCTATACCTTTCAAGTAATACAGTAAAAGCCCGCAAACAAGAACATACTTTTTTTAAAAACAGACTGACTATGTTCTTATGAATGTGGTGCTCTTCCTGTCTTCAGGGTAAGGTTCTTACCCCAAGGACCCTTATGACTACGAGGAGCACAAAAGCTATATGCAGTATACATGTAATACACTTGGGAGGCGTGATTGCATTCTAAATGTTGCAGGAACTAGTAATCTGTTGTGTTGTAATCAAAAAGAAATTATATCATACAAACTTCCAAACAATTTGCTTACCCTTTAAAACTGTTTAAGGTGTTTAGACTTAAAAAAGGCTATGAGTTTTTTTTATTAACTAATGTGATCAGCAGATGTTAAAAAAAAGCCAGATTTCAGATTCACAAAATTTGGTATTTTTCAGGCAATGAATTATAAGTGTATCATCTGATAAGAACATGGAAAGAAGTCAGACTGTTTTTGGTTCTTATCTTTCAGTGACTTTTTCAAAAAAATCAGTCTGTAGGTTCTTATTTTCCTATGTTCTTGTTTGCGGGGTTTTACTGTATGGTAAAACTTACCTAAGAGTCATTATTTTGAGATTTTGTCATTATCCTTCAAGTCTACAATGATAGTTTGCGTTTCTTTTTTACATTTATGACCAATCTAGATGCTTAATATAAAAAATAAATTTATCTGGTAATCATCAGTGCTTCTTGCAGTATGCTTCAAAACCAGGAAGCCCTAAAAAGAGCTACATTTGTTAATTTTAAAACCAATCACAAAATCAGCTATATCTGGGAAAATAATTTGGTCTTTGATCTACTTGCCAAAAAAAGAAATTTAAAGATCGGCCATGTAATCAAATTTTGGTGATTTTTCAAACATGAGTAGTTTTTATTGGGACACCCGGTATATGCCATTTTATAGCAAACAGGCTAATTTAGATTTTAAAATGTATTTTACTAACATAGCTTATTTTTTTCTAGAGTTATCAGCGATTTTGTTATGGAGCTGTTTTTGAATTGTTAATCAACTCTTCTCAAATTTTCAGCTTAAGAACATTGAAAATGAGCATAGACAGTCTCTAAGGTGGAAAACATATGATGCCAATGTGTTTCTAGCATTTACATAGAAAGAAGACTTGAAGATTTTTTATGTAATGAAAATTTCCACAAAATGTGAGCTGAAAATTGGTCGTGATCAGAGGTTAATCAGAGATAGAGCAACTGTAACATTCTCTTGTTTTCTAGGCGGCCACTTTACCATAAGAAAACGTAACACTGGCTGGGTAGGTGGCAAGAGTTGGTCCAATGAAATCAACAAGATCAAAACTGCAACTGCAGATTTCCTTTGGACGGAAGTTGTGGAGAAAATCAACAAATTTTTCGATCCTGTGATCTGCTTGGAAAGCCTTGGCTGTACTTGCCCTGAGAAGATTACGAAAGCTGAAATCACTTTCAGTTACCCGTCGACTTGCTTTGGCGACGGGCGGTGCATGCATCCATGTGGTAGGTTTGGCTATAACTACGATTGGTGTTACATAAATAGGAACCCAGATCAGCATATTGAAGGATGCCGTGTTAACTGGGATACTTGCTGGCATATATCGACACCAGAGATAACCTTGCCGAATGTTTTGCCTGCAAGAACAAGCGAAAGTGGCGGTAGTGGTACTGGTCCTGGTGCTGGCACTGGAAAGAAAGAAGAAAACGAGAATGAAGATGAAAGCGAAAATGAAAGCGAAGAGTAAAGATAAAGCATTATAGTCTGTCCCAAAAGTCATGCTACACGAATTTAGCGTCCCAAAAATTAAATTACATCATTAGCAAGGGGGACATTCATGTGAAATTCCGGGTAGTGGTGTGCCGCCAGTAATGATACTGTAGGCTAGGCCAATCTTTTTACAAAGACTATGAACAACAAAGCACAGGGAAACAAAAGACATATAAATGAAAAACACAACAGTATCCTACATGCAAAGACACCGATGATATTAAAGATCCTTGGTATATCAATGAATTGGCTTCTTTAGGCGTAATAGTGATTTGATAATAATCCCCCGTCATTTCAGGGCTAACTGTTTTGTGTGACATGACTTTTGAGACAGAGTAAATGATGCCAAAGATGGACTTCTGCGTTTTCAATATATCGTTTAAGAAGATCCTGTGATAAATCAATGAATAATAATGATTTAATTGTTTTCTGATATTCAGATAAATGAATTGAAGTAAATTGCAGCATCTATTCTTATATTTGTCTTCATTTATACCCCATTCACACACTTGCAATTCAAACAAGCTAGCTCAAACTGAACCAGGTTATCAAATGCTGCGTTCTAATTGGTCAATCCAACAAATCGAATTCATTTGATTGGTGGAAATTTAACCTGGTTTAGATGAAGCTGGTTTAGCTTTGTCAGTGTGAATGGGGTATTAGTTCTTTCCAAAAACATAACAACAGCAACAGCAACAGACGTGGCAAATATGGCAGCAACAACCAACCAGCAACAACCACTTTTGTAATAATATCAATAAATCAATAATACTCAATCTTGTCCCCAGACTGAGTTCGTTGCTCTACCTCGGCTTTACCTCGGCTTTACCTCGGCTTCGTGATTAGCGTATGACGTAAGAACACCCTGGGAACCAGGTTGAATAATACTGATTATTGTAACCTATTCTCACTGCCTTTGCCGCCCCGCTATTCAAATTAGGCTAAGATATGGAGAGTGCGAGGGAATCGCGGATTTGAATAGCGGTTTGGCGTACTTCGATTGCCAATCATCGCTGGGGGAGTAGGCCGTGGGGTGAGGGCTGCTACGATGCAGAGAAAATCATTCCCGTTGCACCCATCGTGGAACTACATAAATTTCCCATCAATATAAAGATGAAAACTTACTTTATCGGATTCAACTGCCNCAGGAGATGACCACAGGGTTGCAGACAGCGCGGTTTTTGATTGGTCAACCCTGATAGACGTTAGAATTTGAAAATATGTTATACACGGATTATCAAGACAGCATTTGCTCCGTGTACTATGTCACAAAAACAGTCACACAAGGTAGGCGCCCTTGCTAGGAGCTTCAAATTGTGTTGATGGATAGTTGTGGCACTATCTTTACTGAGCAAGGCCTCAAAACTGGAATTGTAGTCATTGTAAGCAATTCCTAGTGCTCTTTGATGAATACTGTTTATTAAGTTATTCATTTTTCTGCTACAAAACATCCAGATAAGTGGGCAGTAATTAAAGTAACTCGTTATGAATGTTTTCGTAAGTAATCTTCGTTTAGTTTCACTCATGTAGGGTGCTAATCTTGCAAGGGCACTAATTCTTTTACCAGCCTCATTGCATATATTTTTGATATGCTTATCAAATTTAAGCTCACTATCTAGTGTTACTCCCAGTAATTTTTCTTTGGAAGAGTTTTTAATTGGATGGCAGTTGATATTAATTTGAGTTGGGTAGGAATGTTTTGTATTTGATTGCATGACCATATATTTACATTTATCACCATTTAAAAGCATGGAGTCAGAATTGAACCATCCATTGAGAAGATTAATTTCAGATTCAAGCTGGGGTATTTCAATTGAATCGTGCATTGTTTGTCAAGCATGGTTTCTTTATTCTAAATACTTTCAAATAGTGAAAACTTGCAACAAAAGCTTAAATAAGGACAATATGAAAGAAGACAGCCAATGACTCAATTATGGTGAACCACTATGAACAGCACCTTTAAATAATTACATTTAGTAAGCTATAGACCTTTAAAGTCATTTGGCCATTAAAACAGTTGTTTTTCTTTATCAATTTATCAATTATGTTTCCTTTTATCCATATTGTATTATCATCAGCATAATTGCAAATTTCAGATTTTTCTATGAATAAGAATATATCATTAAGGAAAACGTTGACGAGTAATGGCCCAAGAATTGAGCGTTGAGGGACACCCATGGTTATATCCTTCCATTCACTGTGGGTTGAATTAAGTTTGACTCTTTGGGTTCTGTTATGCAAGTAACTATATAATAATTGTAATGCATTATCACTGAAGCCATAGGCATGTAGTTTGGCAATTAATAGATCATGAGGGAGACAATCAAAAAGCCTTTGATAGGTCCATCATTACAGTACCAGCAACCATTTTTTCATCTAGGCATGCTTTTAAGCTTTCTGTGAGTCGCAAGAGGGCATGTTGTATGCATGTTATCTGCTATCAGAAATATCATACTTGTATGCAGGGCGTCTCATAAAAAACTTCCCAGTTGGAAGATTTAATAATTCCTTAGTTTCAGAAAGTTCAGATATGGTTTTGGAAAGCTCAGATATGAATTTTTTTCAGAAAGTTGGATGATTTTCAAAATCAAAATTTTTGCAAGTCCTGGACAGGGGCTGATTTAAGAAAACAGGCGAAATTTTATGTCCTCCATTATCTTAAAACTTCATAAAAGGTGCGTTGATTCTTATTTCAGTCATACGCAGAACTTTCTTGATGGAACTTTCTAAATTTCTTTTAAAATAAAAATGACAGGGATGGTATGAATAGCTCATTTCACATATAAAATAAATTCAAAAATGAAGAAAAATCTAAAGTAAACGTTACCTTAGCAATCGATACATTTCCCATCTTCCGAAGGAATTTAACAATTATTTACATTATTATAGCACAGGTGACATTCGTCTTGCAACAAGCACAGGTGACATGCGTCTTGCAACACATAATTAACGAATTTTTTCAAAATAATTAATTTATCAAATTAAATCTGAAATTCTCCCGTTTCTTATGGTGTAATTGTATTCCGAGTTTGTTTGGTTTTGGAAGGCTGGTTGATCCACGAGGAAGGGGGAATAATTTGAAAAAAAGCGAATTCCACAGACGAACGTCACCTGTGCTCCTTCCTCGTGGATCAACCACCCTTCCAAAACCAAACAAACTCCGAATACAATTACACCATAAGAAACGGGAGAATTTCAGCTGTAATTTGATAAATTAATTATTTTAAAAAAATTTGTTGATTACGTGTTGCAAGACGAATGTCACCTGTGCTCATTATTATTATTAGTAAGTCGCCATAACAATTATGTAAACAAGATTGAGCGAAACTGAGCAAGAGGCAGGAATGAATAGGACCGCTGACCATATGCCACTTTGCGTCTGCGCTGCTACAGAATGTTTTGGAGCGCGGCTACGGGCCTATAACGTGGGGGGTCGCAGTTTTCGCCCCGATCGTTCTCTATTCGTTTCCAATCTTCCAAACCACACGTGGAATTTTATTTTCAACAAGTTTGGACGCGCCAGGATGGTGAAGAAGAAGCTTTTAAATGAACATCTTGGCGTGGAAATCAATTTCTGTGCCTACTGCATTTGTGCATAAATTCGTGGAAATCGCTGGAATATGAAAATCTGCGAAACTGCAGAATTTTGGAGGCGCAGGTAAAACATTGAAACGAGGCTTGAGTCTACAAATTTGGTTACAATAATACCATATTAGGTTTGTGACGTGTTGCATTTATCCATATTTGGATTTCCAATGTGGTTCTGCTGATCTGGCAAGTATTGCATCACAGATTCTAAAACGAGGCTGCAATAGTTCAGAGGAGAGGAAGGGAAGAGTTCCTGCAGTAGTGGAGCTGTGGAATGACTCATGAGTTATTTCATTGTCAAATTCTTTCAAAATATGACGAAACCAGAACAAGAAGAGACAAATAGTTGGTAAGTAACATCAATATTGTTCATTTGAAACCCCAAGTTTATCAACTTGAGGAATATTTTGAACAGAGCAAGCTGAAAAGGAAGAACGTTGTACATACGACATTTTAGGCCAAAAAGAGGCCTAAGTTTCTGGAGAGTGGGATTCAATCAGCAGGCCCAGGAGATGTCAGCAGTGTTGTCTCCGTTGCCTCCGTTGCAACTCATTACTACTTTGTTAGATTATCAAAAGACAGCTCAAATAATTAAAGTAGAACAAATACTTTTTAACTATAAAGATCTCCGTCAAAACTACCATAAGTAAGGAAGGGCTATAAACTGTATTCGGGCAGCCAAACGTTCTGAACAATAGTAGTAGTAGTATAAACTATAAAGGCCATAGTAAATTTAGGGTAACACAAGTAGGGGAATTACAAATGACCATTAGATTCAAATGGACTTTGACCCAGACGTATTAAACACCAAGAAGAGCCGCTACATCAACAGTTTTCCATCCCGGTTCCCTGATATCATAATCATCGATCATAATAATAATAATTTTTTATTTAAACATGAAAATTGCAATGGAACCTTTAAAGACCGACCATTGACCCGCATGCTTTGCGATCGTTTGTTTTTGTTTTTCACTACTTTCTGTCAGTCAAAAACTACGGAGCTGTGGAAAGCAAACTCACTGAATTCGGGCTAAGCATG
>REGM01000267.1:186288-249561 GCA_004194415.1 Aurelia aurita | reverse complement strand
GATAATTTGTTTTCCTTTTGCTTTTTTCTTTATTTTATGCATCTAAAATGACAAAATTTATTTAAATCTGATCTGTGATCAATGACAATGATTTTTTGATTACCCAATTTTCAAAGAATAGGAATTAGGAAGGTAAGGCAAAAGCTTGATGGCATCTGAAGCTTTTTTTAGATGTTACTGATCATTGGGTAATAAAATTTGTTTTGCTTTAATTTGATATTTTGTGGTCACAGCAGACCCAGCCCAGGGATACATACAGTAGGCGATTGTCTCAAATATGTTTGATTAGTGTCATTTTGATTGCAAATTATCAGTCGGTTGGTCGGCAATATGATCAAATTTCAATTTTTCCCAAATTTTTAAGTTCGGACAATGTATTATTAAATACAAAAACACAAAACTGAAAATCTTCGTTTTTGTTTTCCTATATAAAATTTAGACGCCCGATCCAAAATTCTGATTTTTTCATTTTTAGAAGACGGTCGGTCGGACGACACTAACCAAACATTTTTGAGACGGTCGCCTAAAGGGAATAACCTGAGTTAAAAGATGAGGTCTCATAGGTTTATAAATAGCCTATTGTATTTTATAATCCAACAAGTGGGCAAAGAAAGAAAAGCCAAAGAAAACAATGCCGTGTTTTGGTTTTCTTCATCCTATTTATAGACAGGCACCTTATAGCTCAGATCATTCACTTTAAGAAACTCATAAGAAACTCTGAGTACCCAAAATCTGATAATTTTAAGAAACTCTCAGTGCTGACTCAAATTCTTAGTTTCTTATAAAAACTACGTGTAGTTTAAGGGTCTGGACTCTACCATGATTGTGATTGAAATTGATGTCTGGAGAAAAAGGGTAACAAGGCCATCAGTTTTCAGCCAACAATTGACACATTTGTTTCATTGGTGCTTGATCAACACACTCTGCAACATTTGATTCAACATAATCCTAACAGATTGTGATCTTGGTGTCATAGTTTTTGATGGTTGGCCTTCAGTGCTATTTTATGGAGATTTTATTCATTTTCTTCCATCTTTTGATTCTAGTAACGTCCAGAGAATCCTTCTAGAGACCATGGTAGAAGCAAACAGTAGAGGGAGAGTCACATGTGGTCTTTATGAGACAGCAGAAACACTTGAAAGGTAAGGCTATTTGCAAATTATGAGTTTGATTCAGTTCAAAGCAACATTTTCCTAGGAGAAAATAGCAGAGGTACAGGATACTGGGTGAGTAAAAAACCTCCTTTTTCAAACGCTGCGCTGTAAGTACCTTGATAGTCATGTAGCACATTAACCATGTAAATTCTTCATTTAGTATCCAAGATCTACAATCGATGTTGGGGATATCAGCCATGTTATTCAGAAATTATCCCTAAAAGCTTGAGAGCATACCAAGCGAGTTACTGAAATAAACTATCTGCAACAGCAAAAAAATGCATTTATAATTTTTTGTGTTTCTGCCAGAAAACAATAATGTTAAGCCAGGTTGTCATTCCCGTCGTCTCCTGTCATTCGTGTCGCTGACAAATTTACCAGCGACAGGAACGACAACAGCAATCATATGCGCCCATATGGAAACCAGGCTTTAAGGTTGTTTATTATCATTTTTGCAGATTTAAATTACCTGGTTTATATCTTTTAGTAACCCATAGGAGGGGTATCTTGGGTTGGGATACTAAAGGCTAGAGCAACATCTTCTGACCTTCTGCTGCCCTCTGAACCTCTGAGGTTAAATTATTTTATATGTTATTTCATCTTCTAGAAATACTTCACTCAGTGGCATATGCATCTTGTCAAAGGAGGAACTTGAAAATCCAGACTTTGATGGCCTGCTATTCATGATGGAGACGTTCTGTCTTGAGAATGACATCCCTATTATCAAGGTAACATTTCTGTGCAATCAATATTCCAACCATAAATGTGTCACGTTTTCATGAAGAATATCTTAGTAGTTAAGCATTATAATTGATCTTTGTTGTTCTTCTCTGCATGAGAATTCTTAAGAATTTGTGAGAACTATTACACACCTTTATTACGCTTGGTCAGGCCTGCAACCCTGGTAATTGATCTGATTGGTTGAGAGCATCCGAAACTGACGTAGGAGAAGGGCATTATTTATCAGTTCAGACCACTGTCAATTCAAACAGCATCAAGTGGCTTCGTCTTTAATGGCTTCAAGCTAAAACTTCGTGTTAAATACACAAATATGTCTCCATGTTCTTTAGTTTACTGCAATATAATAAGCCTCTGTACAAAACCTTGCAAGCTCGGTTTTGTACAGACAGCTTCAGGTTAATATTTTCTGTGTCACCCTCGGAATAGTTATTATAGTCTTGATATATTAGATGACAACAGGTCCATATATACCAAAACTTACATCCTTAAATTCGTAACAATTCATAAAATTTCTTGAGGCCACCTGGCTGGGTTAAACGTGAATATTTTCTGAGTCTCATACTATCTCAGTCCAATTTTTCACCAAATCTATTGCTAATAGCCTTAAGTGAGGAATTTTTTTTGCCTTCACGCATGAGATGAGGTTGCCCTGAAAAGCTTAGCTTTGGAAATAATACCAGTCCAAATGTCCCTAAAACAGTTCTGAGATTTGCAGAGCTGCTGTGGAGGAGTTTGTTTTTCAAGTATTTCTGTCCTTACTTTCCTCTACCAGGAGAGGCTTACAACAATCTGTTATACTAGTTAATGCTTACAACAGATATCCTTACTTTCTTCAGGTTAACAATGTGAAGAGGCTGGCTGAAGAGACTGGTCTCAAGCCATTTGATGAAAATGGTGGGGAGGAGTTGAACTGCATTCTAATCCAGGTAAGAATCACTAATGGGTAATATCATAATTGCGGCAGAGCCGCAATCTATTCGAGTTGAATTAAAATTTTGCGAGCGATTGGGCTGGAAATAAATAAGTAATTGCGAAGCAACTGGGGGGGTGGATACGGAACAGAGGCCAACAAAGTAAATCTATGTAAACAACGTATTGTGATCACACAATCATGAAACGTCAAAGGCAAAAAACCTTAATCTCTCTTTTGTTTTGTGGAATGTGTAGTTGTCTGATTGCAGTTGTGGTCACAAAACAACTTTCCATGGGTGGTTGAATTTTCAATTCAAAGTGAACAAAGAATTGCAACGCCAAAAGAACCACAAAGACCTGTTACTATTAGCCTGCGTGCAGACAGTGCGGAGGAGGGAAAAGGAAAGGAAAAACGCCGCACTCACTGACTATTGTTATTGCTAGTATTACTGGCGTTCCTTTGGCAATCAAAACAATCATGATTTCATTCAAATTCAACTAGCCGGTTCTAATTGCTTTCGAATTAGACAATGCTCAGATCTGGAACAATACAATCATGATTGTTTTGATTACCAAAGGAATGCAAGGTATATATATTCTGTTTTTGAATTTGGTGCAGGAAACTAGGGACATTTTCACTGCAGAAACTGTAGCTGAGTGTAGCTTATTTTGTAAGTTCTTAGAATTAATTGTTCAACAATGTATTGTACCTACACAACAAAACAAAGGTAGTATAGAATAATTTATTAGGCTCCTAGGATCTGTCCAAAATGTTAATTTTTTCATTGTGGTCTAAATCATGATCTAAATATGGAAAGAATTTGTTTTAAATTTCCGTATTACTCATAATTTGTCTGTTATCAAACCGACGATACGACAATTTTCAGTGACCAGTATCAGATGAAGATATCCAGCAAATATTTCAATCAACACGTGGACATAATTTTCGAACTAAAATATGCAGAGGAACTTCATAAAGTTGAAGACATAAGGCTGCATTTTTATGTGCTTAAATTTTCGAATTTATGTACTTCCATCTTCTTCCAACAGATCCACAATTCAAAAGCTAGGAGATCACGACCTAACAAAAAGATTGACGATCTTCTGAAAATCTGCGATGATTACGAAAAAGAGGGAAAACAAATCTTTGTTGATATGTAGTGAATACCTAGTCAAATTAACAAGAAATTGTTCAAACGGAGAGTGATGGATTCCTCCTATTTGTACAGAAATGTTCATCAAGTTGCGTAGCGTTTTGTTTGTGGAATAACCTCATATGCATATTGGTATGATGACCGTGAGTATTAAACAGAGATTGCCCCTGACCACCTGGCCACTTCTTCAACTGCCACAAATTCAATGCTCAAGAGTGCATCATCCAAGCTCTTGTAATGCAGTTTATCAAGCTTCAAATGTTGTTGCTGGAATAACATCTTGAGAATGACGTGTGGCAATAATTTCAGCAAATAAACATAAATTTCCGCAATAAATAAACTATAATGCCAGGATTAAAATACACTAAACGTATCTGGCATATCCATTCATTATTAATGGGAGGGTTATGCCTGATATGTACAGTGTATTTTAATCCTGGCAGTAGAGTTTATTTATTACGGACATTTATGTTTAATTATTTCTCGAAGGTGTAAGTTCTGGTGCAGTAGGTCGAGTTATGGCCTAAAGTTCTGTTCAGACAGCAAACACAGAGGCTAAACTTCTGGCTCAAAGGTCGATTATGGAGACCAGTTTTCTCGTGCAAGAGAAGACCAACCACGGAAGCTAAAGTCAACTATGGTTCTTCGGAAAGCTTCAAATATATGGAAATCAAGCCGCAACATGCCTATCGATCAAATCAAGCATTATCTCTGCAGCAAATCAGTGGTTTGGCACACAAATTTACCGCCGCTGGCTCAGTAGCTAAGTTTGGTTTGTCCACGTTTTGGTGACAATACCGTTATTATTTCTCTGGAGATTTGCCATCAATTTGATCACATGTGAATCTGATGAAAAAATGCTGGAATAATGTCTTCCACGAAGGACAATAATCGAAAGTCGGTGACGAGAAGCCCACTGCATTGTCCATGCTGCTGGCTAGCATTCAGTTGGACTAGATTTTACAAACATTGGACTTTAACTGTTAACTGCGATAGAAACCTTTGTAAAAAGAACGACCAGTTTGAACCGGAAAGATTGGATCTTCGTTAGGAACTGTCTATTATTTATACCTCAGTTATTTGCCAGGTGATTTAATTTTTCTGTTTAACCAGCTTCTACAACATGCAATTACTTTTACCAAACCTTTAAACGAAGTGAAAAGGGATCTCTTTGGTGCCAAACCGAGGAGTCAGTAACGAATTGTCCCTTTATTCTATGGATTTAGCCGAAGGATTTTTAGACCTCCATTTCAGCTTGGTACATGCTTTGAGCCGAATATAAGTACCAAGTGAGGCTTGCTTAGAACTGTTCCTATTTTACATGGGTTTCTATCGTGGTATCAACTAAAAAGAAAATAGCATATTAGACTTGTTTGGATGTGAACATAGTTAATTTGTTTTTCATGTTTATGCTTTCTGCCAAACTTTAATGTAGCGGTTTTCCCGTGGAATACGGAGTAAAGGACGCTGCGAAATAATTCTAAACAGTTGAATCCTGATATAACGAACTCTGAAGTGCACCAGAGAAAATTTCTTATACGTAGCGTTAGTTCTTTAAACAGAGTGAAAAATTTGTTATTCAAGGGACCAGACATTAGTACATTACACCATGAAGTTGTAATGGCGGCGGAGCCGCAAATCTATTCGAGTTGAATCAGATCGATTTAATGTAGGCTCAGTAATTAGGTGTTTAGCTATACAAGTTAGTTAAAAGTTATCACACGAGCTTCATTAGACATTATAGTATGAAATTTTAGAGTAATTTCATCGCCATAGAATATAACTAGTTAAAAGTTGAAAAAATGTATCATGTTTACAGTATATATAGAATAAAATTTTTAATAAAATTAGAATAAAAAACAAAGATAAGAATCAAATATTATGTTAATAGCTTTGTTCATTAGCTGAACAAACAGAAAAAATGCAAAACGAGGCTGACCGGAAATGCTCTCCCTTCCCGCCTTTGCGCCAAAATGGCGTCTGCGCACCACCTGCAAGCTGATTGGCTAAACCAAGCCTCGTTTTCGTTTTACATTTTTTCTGTTTGTTCATTAGCTGTGTATGCTTTTAGTTCATGTTGTTCATAAGTATCCGTTGAGTTTGTTAATGTCGTTAATTGTTGTTAGATTTTTGTTAAGATAAGAAGTGATAGCACCACTGTATTTAGGCATTTTACTCAATGAAAGATATATGTATGAAATATGCATCTATCGTCAGACTTTGTCTATTTCTTGTTTCGCGTTTTACTTGTCTGTCACAGCAAGGTTATTTTCCGTTAGAAGAAAATTGTCAGCGTTCGAAAATCATCAAAGTTTGATTTAAAGACCCATTGTCAACCATGATCCTTTGTGCGCCGAATAAAAGGCAAGACACATAACCTAGGCAGAAACGACTTTCAGATAATACGAAAGTCGACTTTGGCGCCACGAAAGATCATAGTTAGCAATTGGTCTTTAATTCAAAGACTTCAAATCCTGTGCTGTGAATGATTGCGATGTCACAGCTTGAACAACCAATAAGAGCACTATCAGATAAAAAGAAATGCTAAACTTTTGGCAGAAAGATTGGGCAAAAATTTCTGAAGTTTGTGTTTCAGTTTCAAAGTGCTAGAAGCTCGAAACATTTGCAGTCTGTCTTATTTTTTCTTTCGTGTGGCCTTACCAAAAGAAAGAAAGTCTGGAAGTTCCTTTACACCAAAACCACTTCGTGAACCCCGTGTGCATGTAATGGAATCGATCGCGAAAGGCTGATGGTGATTGTTCTAGTCAAAATGCTGATATTGTGTTTCATAGAGGAGTCTTTTTAAGAAACTCAGTCATCGGATCGCTAAGAAATAAAGACAATTTAGTTCTGGAACAGAATTATTTAAGAGACTTAGTCTTAGGCATGGAAATCCGTAATCCGTAGACCTTGGCAGTAGCACGGATTCATAAAATTTTGCTGTGAAACGTTCACGAGGGTACAGGATATAAATATCAAGAATGTCATGAAATTTGTAATAAACCCAAAAGAAACTTAGCACTCAAGTAATGAGAAATTTAAGACATTTTCAGTACTTCGTCAAATTCTTAGTTTCTTGTGCAAAATACGTATAACGTTTCTTGTCCCTATTCTAGATGAATAAAGTATAATTCTTTTAATTGGAGCTAAACCCCTTTTTGCTTTTTAGCCGTTACGACCAATGTCGTTTGTAAGTTGATGAAAGAGTAAAATAACTTGTTGACAGCCATTTTGTTTGCACTTCAAAGTTCAAAGAAGATAATCGAAAAATTTGAATGGCCGCAAAATCAGAAATTACCAAAAGAAAAGATGAAAATAAAAGTGAAAACTTGATTGAGTAAAAAAAAATTCCAAATGAAATGAAAATTTCAGAAAATATTGGGAGGGTTGGGGACGACTATTTTGTGCGTCAGCAGGAGGAGCATTTCTCTAATGGCCGCCAAAGAAATGTTCTGGCAGCGAATGTCTCCACACAAAACAGCAAGAAAAGCGCAAGAATACCAACAAATGGTTGATCAACGAACTCCATTACATGATTAACTGATGTGTTGCTGTAAAGAAATCAAATTTGCCGAATTTGGGACATCAATAGACCATTTTGCTCACCAGATTTGCTCAGATTTGTAAAACGGCCTAAATAAAACGTCCAGAATTTCACCCAGAGCAGGGGCTGTTATATAGATGCACTGAATCCCCGATAATCCCCAGCTGAATGCCGCAGTTTGCGTAACAAGATATTGCAAACATGCTAAGAAACATTTTTGGGGGAAGTTCAGGGAGTGGAAGGGGGAATGATTTCGTTGGACAAAATGTTGAACTTGGTCAGCAGAAATTGAGAATCAAGAGAGTTCTTGGAGAAGGTATGATAAATATTTTGTGCAGGAGGGCAGTTCTATCATTCAACATATTGCAAGTGCTAATTGCTGAAATCTTCAATGGTGGATATTCATTGCAATGAAACTAAGCAATTTTGCAGAATTGTGAATAGAAAGAGTGCATTATTGGTCTTTTTCCAGGGTGCATTTACGCCAAAAAGAGATGCCAAAGAAAGTTATTTACTCCAGAAAAATAATAGTTGCACTCAACTTAATCAAATTTCAATAAAAATATTGTTTTACCTGATTTTTACGCCATTCCACCAAGAAAATGTTTCCACGCCAAAGATCTTCAGACCTAAGTGCATAGAATGCACCCTGCTTTTCGAACCTTATTGACTGTGTTTTATCAAGAAAAGTAATGCTTTGTTGCCCTTTCCATCATTCTATGCTGCGGAAGTTCTTTGGCATAATATTGGCATTATCTTCATAGTGAAACAGTTCTAATGAATATACTCTAACAACTCTAACCAAATTGAGCAATAACAGAGTAAAGTTCAACTGAGAAATTGAAACTTTGCAAAAGCTACAGTATGGGCATATTGATTCTAAAAAAGTTGTATCCTTTGATCCCTAAAAATTCAAACACAAAGTTTTGTTTCACAACATCATAAACCTTTTGAAAAACGTTTTACCCTTTGTTAGGGAAAGCTGCAATTTCCACCTGCCGTTCTACAAACCTTCTTTCTGACTTCAATTTTAGAGAATTTTTGCGATTTTGTACTTTCTTGTAGGTGGTTATGGATTTGTCTTCTCTGCTCAAGATGTATCTTCAGGCAAAGAATATGCATTGAAGGTACGTTGTACAGTAATCAGAATTCTGTTGTTGAAAATTTGAAGAAATTGACAATTGTTGAAACAATTAAAACATTTCCAACAGAGACATAATACCAGGTGTCCCAAAAAAAGTTTCCCAATTTGAGGTATCATTGGAGTAAATGTGTTTGTTAGTTAATAAAAATTCAAACAGGAATCTATTACACAATGCCCAGCTTACAGTAGATAGTAGATCTGTGTATTATTCCATTTCTGTGTGAAGTTGAAGCTGCGGTTTTTGGCGCCAAGGGCTGGGATCGCATAACTCGCTAAATGCTAATCGAGTCCGCGACCCACTTGTCATGACACTTAAGAGGTACTGGTTGGATTTGAACCCTATCCACCTGATGTTCTGGCTGCAAAGTCAGTGGATTACAACATCACACCTTCAGCACCTTCAAACCCCACGCGTATTGATGTTCTACCGATATTTTCCTGAAAAACAGAAAACCTGAAAAGTTCACAAAAGAGCTAAAAATGGTTTATCAATTAGATTGTTAAATCTTCAGCTCAAAATCCACAGAAATCAAGCCTTTTTAACAAGTTCCAGCAGCACGGAGCTTGAAGTCCAAGAAAATATCCCAGAAAGATAATATATTGTCTGTTGCGCCTGTAAAACACAATTTTGGTTGATGTCTGAAGAAAACTATGCTTTCTAAGACAAGGTCCAGTGGTCCGCACTTTTCACATTCCCTAGTGTGAATACCAGTCCATGAAATTGACCAGCGTTTGTATGCTCTTCACACCTACGATGTAGAACATGGAACTGTGACGTGTACGCGCAGATCTCAACAGAGAAGACACGATTCTGCATGAACCATATATCGCTTTTACTAAAAACTGTAACACAACGAGTAACATTTAAAAAACAAACTTCCTTCCCCACTCCTTTTTACAATTCTCCCCTCTCTCTCTCACACACACACGGGTCTGGCCCCTTAAGTGTTCTTTTTTTGTTAAAATTACCGGGGGTAAAACAGGGGGTGGCAAGAGCCCTCACACTCTCCCCCCTCTAAAGAAATGTCTCCTGACATTTGGCATAAATATATAGCGTCCATTGATTGTCCTTCATTCTTCAAAATTCATCAGCTTCAATTCCCATCAATCTCAAAAGTCTATTCCACTGATAACGTCTTATCGGTGGTTATAGAACGTCCAGCTGCGCAGCANTGCCTGTAAAACACAATTTTGGTTGATGTCTGAAGAAAACTATGCTTTCTAAGACAAGGTCCAGTGGTCCGCACTTTTCACATTCCCTAGTGTGAATACCAGTCCATGAAATTGACCAGCGTTTGTATGCTCTTCACACCTACGATGTAGAACATGGAACATACATATCGTTATCGCTAGATTTGTTCCCGTTTCAAGGGTTTCTCGAGCTCAATCAAAAAGTACATATTTTAGAGATCTTTTTAATCAGCAAAAAAATCAGAAAAAAATATTTAGATCCGTGGTAGACTTGAAGCGAAAGACTGCCATTTAAATCTCTCAAAATGAGAGAATGGTTGTTTTTCTGTAGCTGTTTAAACAGAAAAATGTTTGTTGGGGACACCCAGTACTTATTACCTTCAACTTTTTATCATTTTCTTTTCTCGTGTTCTCAAGTCAGCAATGTTGTCACACCTTGAGATGGATGTTGAAAGCTGCACTTCAAAGCTGAGGCAAGATTTGCCAAGTAATAAGTCATGCCAAATTTCTTCGAATGTATTGGAATTTACATATTGTAAACTCCAAATATAAACAATTGATTACATTTTATGCTATGTAAATTTTCTTGTAGAGATATCTCTTTGATAGATGCGTTTCTTATCAGTTCTCGCTTACTTGTGATTTGAGAAATGTCATTTTTCCTTTCAGCGACTAATGGCACCTGATGAATCTGTAAAACAAGAAATAATGCAGGAGATCAACTTTCTTGTATCCTCTTCTTGGAACGAATTTTGAATGATTCTTATTCCGTCTATCAAGTAGCTTCCTGCAAGTTACTTTGCAAAATAATTTTTTTTTATTCATTTCATACTATGGAAAGTACAAACTTGGATGTGAAAACTTGTTTAGTCAAAATCAGTCTTTCCGTTCCATAATTATGAGTGATTGTAGTTAAATGACCCCACATTTTTCCTGACTTATATATATATCTGGTATATGCCAATCAATGTAAATCCCATTAACCAGTTGAAAATGGATTTTTGAATAATTTCAACATGCAATGCATTTTACAAAAAAAAATTATATACTTATATTTTTTGACTCACCTGGTATATATTCAATTAATGTGATTGTTTATTGTCCTTCAATGGTTGCCGTAATTGTATTGTTGTTGCTTCAAGTGTGAAATTTCCTTGACACAACTTCAGAAAAAACTGAAAGGACACCCAAACATTATCAAGTTTGTAGCAGCTGCTTCATCAGGAAACGAACCAATGTCCCACGGAATGACAGAATTTCTTATTCTCACTGAACTTTGTTCAGGTATGTAGAAAGTCATTTTTCAACTTAATGCTTGGTATCCAGGATAAATATCATCCCTGAGGTTGAATTAGTCATAAGCCTAATTGCTGAAAAGCAAACTGATTCTGTTTATGTACCACAGGCCTTATGTACGTTAGGACTGTTTTCTTGCCTGAGAATTCTTGAGAATGTTTGAAAACATTTCTAAAATCTTAAGAATTGTTATTTACAAATACGTTCAATTTCTTATTTAATATTGCCAAAAAACTGCCAATCCTTACAGTCTTCCACTTCTTACAGTCTTTCATGCATCTCAGGAATTCTCAGAATTTGAAGAGTTTCTAAAAGATTCTTATGAATTGTTACTTTGAGATTAAGAAACTTTAGTAATGGGACAAAGTTATTTGAGAAAGTTTTCCTGTCATGGTTGATAAAATCCATAGGATATTTTCGTTTTATTTCCACTTGTTTCTTGCATTTTACTAATCGGAAAGTACACAAGTAATGTCAAGACAGTGACAGTGACATATCTTCATAAAATTTATTGTGAAAAACTTTTCAAAAGTGTACAGGATTTAAACATCAAGAAATCAAGGAATTTCCTAAGAAAAGGAACTTTGAGTACTCAAATAATGAGAATTTCAAGAAACCTTCAGCACTGGCTCAAGTTCCTAGTTTGTAACAAAAAATATGTGTATGCATGGGTATTTTGCTTGGAAAATCAATTTCATTTTTCTTGCTATTTGTTCTACCACATCTACTCTTTGCTATCTTATTTTTCAAATTGGCTAAAAGGTGCATTCTCTTTATAGGCGGACAGTTGATTGATTTACTTCAAGAGAGATTTCCAGAACCTTTCTCTTTCCAAGAAATGATAAAGATCTTTGCACAAACTTGTAGAGCTGTTTCACATATGCATAAACAGTCTCCACCGATAGTTCATAGAGATTTGAAGGTATCTAAACAGTTATATATGCAATTTAGATACAGTTTTGAAAACATTTGATACCAAAATCTGCTAGCAAAGTTTAGTGATTAGACTGTGGTGAAGTACATGGCACTGGATGACAGAGGGTGGTAACAATTTTCTTCCTGAGAATGACATAAATTTCCGAAAATTTTCTGCAAAAGTTGTTTGATTTGATATTGATTTAGTGAATTGTACAAGGGTAGTTCGTTCAGATTACAGGTACACATGGTACTTGGTGGGACTTTCCATGTTCATAAACCAACAAATTATGGTTTAAACACAAAATAACATATACATCACTGAAATAACTTCAGCAATTCAATTTGGTTTCTCAATAACAATTATGAAAGATTCTTGTGTTTTGATGGCAGCATATAAATTTGGCCTTCCTTATTTTCAAACAGTTTTTCCCGCGGTGCGGTCTAAAAATCTTTCCAAAAAGGATTTAGAATTGTTATATGATTATTTGAATTTTTCATTAAGATATAGCTATTTGTAGATAGAATTGATGATGGCCGTTCTGTAATAACAGAAAGAATAAATTTTAAAATAGCTCTCTATTGTTCATAATTGTTTAAACATGCTTAACAATTTATTGGGACACACAGTAGGTCTAGGTTTAACTTAAATATTTGCATCTTCTTTTTCTGCCTGCTTGTTGAAACAAAGAAACATTTCTTAATTTTTCTCACCTTAGATTGAAAACATTCTATTCAGCATAAAAGGAATGATAAAGCTGTGTGATTTTGGAAGTGCAACAACTAAAGCTTTGTTTCCAGATGTTAACTGGACTGCTTTGCAAAGGAGCTTAGCTGAAGATGAGGTTTGTAGTTTATATGCGATTACAGTGGGGCTTTGTCCACATTGCATTACCACGACTGTTTTCTTGCTAAAGAATTTTCAGTATTCTTGAGAAAATCTTTTTTTCAAAAAAATTAAAACTTATATATATATATATATATATATATATATATATATATATATATATATATATATATATATATATATATATATATATATAATACATTTTTAAAATTTGAATTTATTGAAATAATTTTTACATCAGCAAATTTGTAATTTTAACTTCAAAATTTTCAGTTCTTCAAGGAAATTTATACCTCTCAAGAATTTTTATGAGAAGAATCTGAAGAATTCTTGAGAATTCTCGTCATGATGTTAATGTGCACAAGGCCTGTATTGTATACCAGGTGCACCAAAAACATCCACTTCCTAAAGGTCAAGATAAATCATACACTGAGAGAATTTGGAGGATTGATTATTCAATTTGTGGCCACAATCCTAAATTATTCTTTGAAATTTACAATTTTCCAGATGGCTACTTCTCAACTAATAAGCTATTCCCGAAAAATTCATGATCTGAAAACAGCCTATAATTAATCGAAAACATTAAGCAAATTTCTTAAGGCTGAACTTCACAGTGCACAAGTAATCTACTTTGCAGTCTCTTGTAATGTGGACAGGTTACTTTTTGCAAATGTAAGATTTTTATTGCTTTCTGGTAGCGTGTTTTACTGGATTGAGATTAAACAAAGCCAGTTTGTAGCGCCATCTTGTATGCATCCTAAGACCACATGTTCTTTAAAGAAGGATAATTTGACTCAAGTTTCAAGAGGGGGATGTTTGGAAATCATGGTTCCTTTGAAAGAAAGTATCATGTTTGCTAAAGAAAACCCCAAAACTCAGAACTAACCTCAGAGAATCACGAACCATGCCATGTCGTTTTTGTTCATCATCATTTTTGATGAATTCCAAGAAATCTCAAACAATGAAACTCTTGTTTCTTATTTTGATACCGGGTGGTGGACCAAAAAGAACTTAGATGTTTGAAAATTCGTTATGCGGAGAATACTTGAGATATTGGAATGAATCAAAGTTTGGTATATACCTGAAAGGCTGAAGTACTTTTAGGACTTTTGTTCTATTTATATTGGTAAATTCAATTTACGAAAAATCCGTAACTTCGAAATGCGTGAAAAGAGGCCTACAACCATCGATCAAAATGATAAACAATCTCCTCATTCAAACATTCATTCTCCACAAGAGTTAAGAATCAAATCTTTAGAGATGCAATAACGTATAGGATCTGATTCTTTTGTAAAAATCCCTTTTTAAACCTTGAGGGACAAGAAATACATTTGCTTGTTCCTCTAAGTGCGGAGATTGCTTATCCTTTTTTCATGCATTTCGAAGTAAAGGAATTTTCATAAATCCAATTTGACCTGTACTTACAATGCTCAGAAAAATAGAAGAAAAATCACAAAAAATACTTCTTTCTTTCGGCTATCAACCAAACTTTGATTTATTCCAATATCTCAAGTATTCTCCGCATAACAAATTTTCATAAATCCAATTTGACCTGTACTTACAATGCTCAGAAAAATAGAAGAAAAATCACGAAAAATACTTCTTTCTTTCGGCTATCAACCAAACTTTGATTCATTCTAATATCTCAAGTATTCTCCACATAACAAATTTTCAAAACTGTGAAGTTCTTTTTGGCCCACCCGGTTTGCTTCTAGTTGTTCTTGGCTATCTTCCAGATATTAAATACGAATTCATTTTACAGATTCAGAAGAACACAACACCAATGTACAGGGCTCCGGAGATGATTGATCTTTACAGCAACCATGCTATCACGACCAAAGCTGATGTCTGGGTGTGTAAAATCGCCTTTGGTCTTTATTTGTTCAGTAGTAGTGGCTCAAAGATGAATGTCATAACGTCTTAAGCACCGAAAATTTGCATTGGTGCAAAACGGCAAACACAACCTTGTTGTAGTGCCAAACATTTTATATTGATCTTCAAAAAAAATATCTGCAACAAATCTGATATAATTTGATACGTTTTAGGCCTATCGTGTTGAAAATTTTGTGTCATTGTTACCTTCCTTCAATTTGAATGGACGCTGGAACAGATATGAGTATTCCTATGTTATGCAAAGGAATATCAGAGTGTTTCCTTCTTATGTTCATTTATAGTTGGTTAGCAGAATTTTAATTTCCACAGAAATTTTGCAAAGTTTTCGCCGATTTTTCGGAAATTCCTAGTGATATAAAATTCACCAAAATATTGTGCACGATCTTATGCAGTTGATAAATATGCCGAAAAACGGATCAATTTTCTGAAAATTTTCAGGACTTTGAGTTTTTATTGGAAACATCTGATTGAACAGCGTCTTTTCTTATTGTATTTTTCCTACTCATTATACAGGCTCTTGGCTGCATCCTGTATTACCTATGTTACATGGAGCATCCATTTGCTGACTCTGCAAAATTAAAGATAATGAATGCAAAATATATTGTTCCTGATGATCCTAGAAAAATATCAGATCTCCAGCCTTTAATCGGTAAGATTGCAGTTTTTGAAAATATTGTATGGAATATGAGAAACGCTACATCACTATATTTTTCTTTGTTAATATTCTGACTTGTCTGCAATGCTCGTGTAATTTGCTCTTAAACTCTTGTAGCTGGTCTTGTCATTCGTTTATTTTTCGTTCGCTCTTTCGTACACTGTGTCATTTGTACTCATGTATTTTTAATAAAGTAATTTCTTTTTCGATATGTTACTTTCAACGTTTTGGTATTCTTTCACTTATTAATCACGTTATTCAGCCAGTCATGAATTTGTTGAAAGTAGTTATGAAAGTTTCATTTTTAGAAAAGTAACATCGTCTTTAACCTATAATTTTGTGAAAGTGATGCTATTGTTTGCACTGATATCTTCACTCACACTTAATTATTTTTTCACTTAGAAATTTCAATTTTTTATTTTCCCCAACGTTTTTGCCACGCTGCTATATTCCTAGTAAGCAATTTTTATTAATCTTTGCTCCTAGATACAATACTTCAAGCAGATCCAGCGCAAAGACCTTCCGTTGATGATATTCTCTTCGAAGTGGAAGCTGTTGCCAGTGCCCGTGAAATTGATTTAAAATCAAGCATCCTGGTAAGAATCTTTTTCGTTTAGATTAGGCAACACATTTTTATTCTACCTACCAAACAATAATGTTTTGAATTTATTTGGCTATTTGCCAAGAATGTTTCCATCAAGTTATTTGCATCATAGCATGATGTTTACTAGCCTGATAACCAGACCCGATTTCAAAGGAAATAGTGTATCTAGTGTATACTATTTCCTTTGAAATCGGGTCTGGTTATCAGGCTAGATGTTTACTTTTTAGACCACAATTTTTTAAACAGTTTGTTCTATTCATTTGTATAATCGTAGAATTGTAACAGGATTTTTATATTCCCAAGCTATACATAAGCTGCACAAAATGTGGGCACAATTCAATTTCTGTGAAAACTGACCACCGAAATTTAACATCACTGAAATTTTAAGCTGTCACTCCATCGTCTTCTTGGTCACTTTCTGTCGGGTTGAAACTTCGTAGATCTATAATATAACATAATATAACATAATATAACATAACATAACATAACATAACATAACATAACATAACATAACATAACATAACATAACATAACATAACATAACGTAACGTAACGTAACGTAACGTAACGTAACGTAACATACCATAACATAACATGATATTACATTACATTACATTACATTACATTACATTACATTACATTACATTACATTACATTACATTACATTACATTACATTACATTACATTACATTACATTACATTACATTACAAATTGAGTTAGAGGAAGTACGCCCTAAATGGTCGGCTTTCGAAACAAAATTAATTTAAAAATAACGAAATGTGCTAGGAATGGGCAAATCACAATAAGAATGTTCANATAACATAACATAACATAACATAACATAACATAACATAACATAACATAACATAACGTAACGTAACGTAACGTAACGTAACGTAACGTAACATACCATAACATAACATGATATTACATTACATTACATTACATTACATTACATTACATTACATTACATTACATTACATTACATTACATTACATTACATTACATTACAAATTGAGTTAGAGGAAGTACGCCCTAAATGGTCGGCTTTCGAAACAAAATTAATTTAAAAATAACGAAATGTGCTAGGAATGGGCAAATCACAATAAGAATGTTCATTAACTCTTTCTCAAAGCTGAACTTAAATACAACAACTGTCCGCTTGTTTGTCTTGGTAAACTTTCAGCTCAAAAGCAAGTCGGTCTGAACGGCCTACTTTGTATCATCAGATTTTTGTTTGTTTATTGTTGGAGGATCTGTGCGAAATTTCTAAGGAAGAACATTATTGAAACAAATTCACAGACGGTAGCAATATTTTTACCTTTTTTGGATTAAAAATTTGATAAAATACTTTGCATATGTGGTACTCACCTCTCCCTGCCATGTTTCTGTCGGTGTCTCCAAATTACTTCAGGTTTTTATTACATTTTGGCCGGGGTTTTAAAACACTTTTTGTAATTTACGGCATATGATGTCATTTTTGACAACTCTTTTTTGCCAAAATTTAATCGCAGGCTCACAGTTAGCATTTTCCCTGTATTTTAATTAGTTCTTAAATTTTAATTGAATCAATAATTCTTATTCCAGGCTGACAGATCCGCAACAAGTGAAGCCACAGGTATGTTGAAGTTTCCAAAATTTCTTTTATCGATCTACGCAATTCTCGTTTCAGGCCAACAGATCTGCAACAACTGATGCCACAGGTAGGTTGAAATTTGGAAAATATCTCTTTGTTGATTTTTACAAACCGCTGCGCCATGTGTTGGTATTTCTGCATGAAAATGTATTTTTATCAACCTTAGTCAGAGCTAAGATCACAAGGGTTCATGGAAAATACGAACGATAGCTGTAAAAAGAATAATTAAAAAAAGCTGACGGAAGGCTGTAGTGGATAAGATCTTTAAAAATACAAACGACTGAAGAGACTTTGAAATACTCTTGGCAACTATAGAATATGTAACGGCTACCAACAGGCTAAACTAACTAAAGCTGCACTTTCTCTTTCCTTCCTTTCCTCTCTCTTTTTTTGTTCTTTGTTTTTCTTTCACAATCTTTTTTTCTTTACCTTACTTTTCTTTCTTTGTATTTATGTACCCTTTATGGGCTTAAGTGAATATGATGCGAGCACTCTTATTGTCTAACCTTATTCATATACATATAAATTTACATCGCTGATTTAAATCGTACACTATATTTTTTAAAATGTTTTATTTTCTATAAATTATTTGATTTTGTCATTATTTGATATTATTAATCATAAAATCGTTGCAAAAAGGACTAGAATAATGTATAGTCATTTTAAAACAACGTGACATTTTTCAGCAAACTTTGTCACATGGAAACATGTGAATAAAAAGCTGTAAAAATAATTTTATTGTTTAGAAACTGGATCACCACGGTCGTAAAACTAATATCAACAGTCTATCTTAATATATGGTGATTTACTGATTTTAATTTTTAAAGGATCTTTCCTTTGTGATCGTGAATGGTGATTAAAACATTGTGAAATTTTAAAGAAAAAATGATACCTAAATTCACTAATTACGAGCGTGCTTGTTCTTTTTACGATATTTATAAACTAAAATCGAAGAATAAATTATAATCAAAAACATGTAGCAGCGACCCACCCCAGATGGGAGTCGAACCCACAACCTTTGGATTAGAAGTCCAACGCGCTAGTCCATTGCGCCACTGGGGCTGCTGACAGGTGGTGAAAGAATTCTGAAATTGTTTTCACGAACGGTTCTATTGACGTATTGTTGATAGATCAATAAGCATTATGACGTTGTTGTAGGCGAAGGAACACTTATGAAAGTTGAATAGTTAGTTTCCCAGTTCAGTGTTGAACGAAGTTGTACTTTCTGGATTAATCCTTTATGACTAATGTTTCCATGGGCAATAGGACACCAAGAAATGAATTGAACCCACACTGTGGCATACCTTTTTTTAAAGAAACTCTACATAAGAAATTAAACTCTCACATCGGTAAAAATCAAGAAACTCCAGTAGCTGGAAAACTATTTCTTTTCGTCAATGAAATCCTAAGCATTTTTTACTTTAGTATCACTTGTTTCCTTTATCATATTACTCGGTACCCTGGGTGGGCCTAGCCTTACTTTAAAAAAAAATAAGAAAAAAATAAGAAAAGAAAAAGAAAAACGAAGGCTTTCCTTTCTCTCCCTTTTCCTAAGAGACTCTGGCACCCAGGGTAATTACTCGGATGGTACTTGATGTTTATACGTTGGAAAGGCTTCAAAAAGTTCGTTTCGTAAGAAACTCGCAAGAAACTATGAGTACTCAATATCTGATAATTGTAAGAAACTTTCAGTACTGGCTGAAATTCTTAAGTACGTGTACTCCCTTGTGGTCACATCATCCAGGGGTGTGCGGATGATAAATATTGTGCCTCCACAGAGAGGAAAACACAGAAAGAAACAACAGTTTGCAATGAATCATATAATTGTTCTTAGGAGACAGATTTTTACTTTAATATTCACACTACTAACATATCAAACCACTACTTGTTTCAGAGAATTCGAAAAATTAGTAATTTATCGACTAAAACAAGACCAGGATGGGCTAATCACTCGTTAGTCATATACGTAGTGCTTTCATGTTGGATTATTTGGGTATTTGATCATCAACTTGCACTGCATGTTTTTTTGTAAGAAACTTGTTCATGAGAAACTAGTGCTAGGATCCCGGGGGGTGGGGGGCACTTCGATAATTTTTGTACCGGGTATGTAAGGAACCTTGAAAAAAATGGAAAAGTTGGCATTGAAAACATATTCTTAAAGAATATTTACTGCAACGTAATGTTCAATGCAAGTCTTTAATGTTCTCTTATATCTCAAGAAATGTATTTGTAGCAGTGGTAGAAACTACATCATGATTCATGCATTCAAAAGTAAGGAACAAATTAAGAAATGTTTTGTACTAAAAGGCGGATATTTATTATGTGGAATTAAGAAACTTTTATGGACTGATCAAAGTTTCTTATAAAAAACGTGTCACCCCACAATAAAGCTTATGAATGTCATAGACGTTCAAATCTTGTCAGTTTCTTTTGCAAAGGCTTTTTATCCTCTGTCAGCTTATACTCCTCCTTTTAGCTTCACTATTGAAATATTAGTTGTCCTTGTCGTGGGAGAGTTGTCTGCATGCCATTGAATAAAGCTGCTCCTTTTCGAAACTAAATCTGCTAGGCTTGTAGAAAGATTCCAGCACTAACTCTGCTGTATTTAATTGCTAGAATCTCCTATCTTCAGATCAAGTACTCGTTTGATATTGGTGGGTTATGCTATATTTGAAAGTATTCTGAAGCCTGCTTTGTGTAACAGAGGCTATACCTTGGAAATACATGCGGACTGGAGTCTTCTACATGCTCATATGCACTTTATTCATAAAGAAGGTCGTTGAAAGATATCAACATTGTACCAGTTGTTCATAGAAAATGCCATAAAACTTGAAGTTCATGTCACAAAGTACATTAACATCCAAAGGTTTCGGACGGAAATTTTCGGACAAAAACTTCGGAAAAAATTTTCGGACACTTTTGGAAAAATCATATTGATCAACTTTTCGCTTAAAATGGGTTATGTTCGCATAGAATTAACCTAATGTTAACCAAAGATTGGCACTGTCTGCTTCAAATTGGAAATATCGCGAGAAAAGAATATATCCAGACAATTTTCGGACATTGTTGAAAGTAATTCGGACAAAACGGTTCGGACAAAATTTTGTCCGAAACGTATACCGTGCGAAACTTTTGGATTTTACTTTATCTGTATGTCTGTGATATGTCTGAAAAGAGAAAACTACATTCTTTTAAAATATTCCTTGTAAAGACATCATTTTTCGCCAGTCACATTCCGTAAAAGTGACTCCATAAAACCAACGTAGGAGGATTCAATCCTGATAACTGCATATGTTCATAGCATAGACATCAAATCTTTGAAAAGAATTTCATAAACTAAGGTTTTCATGAAAATCCTACCATATTTCCTTCATTAATCAACCTCGTTCCCATTACCCAAAAAGAGGCTGTTGAAATCCAGCATGGCAGCCTTTTTGGGGTAGGAAACTGGCCCTCGGAACCAGGTTGTTCATTAATGTAATTTGATGTAATTTTTTCACCACTTTGGCAAAATTCTTTTTATGAAAAAAAACGTTATTACATAGTTTACAAGGGCTTTTGCTTCTATCTTGATAATTTTCGTTTGACTATAAATAACTTGTTTGCTCTTATTTAATTGGGTTGAAAATGTTTCGTGTATGATTCGAAACGTTCTGGACTGTCGAATTTATTTTATCTAACGCGACTTAATATCTGGCCTTTTTGCCTCAATTGCAAAACATGATTGCGTCTTTTTTTAAATTAATAGCTTATATGATAATCAAAAGGTTTGTCGTCTTTCTCCTGGTCTCACGAAGAACGTTATAATCTTGAAAATCATTAAAATGTCAAAATCGCTATTCAACAGTAATGTACCAAAATTTCCTATTCACTCCAAAGAAAAATGTAATAAACGTTTTACGCAGTCTTTCTAAGATTTGATGCCTATGCTTACCTTCATTGTTTAATATCAGAATCCCAATCCGCAGGATTCTCCGATGTCTTTCGCCAAATCCTTTTAATGTATTTCCTTAACGATTTTTGTTTCAGTAAATAAATACAAGGATTCACCATACTGTTCCCTGTGGCTAAAAACAAAGCTAATCTGCGGAACCATGCGATTGGTTGCATCTCAAGTAAATATCTCAAACGATATGTAGCCAATGGTAGCCAGCAAAGTATGAATGCTATTACAACGAAGATACACATGTGTGCCATATCTAGGTTTCGTTTCATTACGCCAGGGCTTTTACGGCGGGCTTTCATTCTGTGAAATGACATGGTAATGTTACGAGCTGCACTGATTTTGACGCTATGAAACGACTTCTTTCTGGTTGCCTTTTCGGTAATGCTTTCTCTGTTCGTTTCTACCGCCGAATTCTTTACTCCAGCTTCCTCGCTTTTATCAACTTTATCGTCATTTGTCGTCGTTTCATGGTTATTAAGAGACGAGTTTGTAACATCTCCGTTTTTCGCATCAATGATTCCATTTGCTAACTGACTAAATTTTCTTTTTGGTTTGGTTGCGGATTCGTCGTTATCACCAATTTTTTCTCTTTCTACAACCACTAGATTTCTGGTTCTCTCCATCTCCGATTTTCCGTCTTTCTTCTCTTTTCCTTCGCAAACGCTGAAAGTTATTTGGGATTCTTTAGTCTTAAATGAATTTATGGCATTTCTTTCTGCGATCTTGAGTTCTTGACTTTGACTCTCAGTTTTGATTACCATTTTGTGTTTCGTCTCACTTGCAACACTACTGATAAGAAATAAATCATTTCTAATTTGTAGAGTCTGTTTATTGTTCTCCTCGTTTTTCCTTACACAGTCCGTCAATATGCCATTGTTTGCATCAATCTCATTACTGTCTCCGTAGGAATTACTGGATTCGTATACATCATCGTCACCTATGACTGTTTCAATAGTGTCTGAGGAGCCAAGTCGGTCAAATAAGTCTCTCTCCTTGGTTAGGGCTACAGTTCGAGGCGACTTATACTTCTTACGAGATTGTTTATTGTACAAGTCATTTTCAATCACATCATCGTCGATTGGTAACGAGGCGTTTTGGAGATGGCTGCAAATTTTCGTCCTTGATAGATCCATTTTGCTATCATCGTGCCTGAATGCTTCGTTTGTGTGTGCATTAGAAACTGTAATATCCTCGCGGATTCCCTTGGGTTTTTCACGCTTACTGAGTATACACGGCAAATATGATTTGATATTATCAGTCTCAAAGGCTTCGTTCGCGTAGTTTATGCTACCACAGGTTTTTGAACGTACTATCGATTTTTCTTTGGGAGTGCGTTTGGAGCGCGTTTCAGTGTTTGAATTTCTGCGTGTCTTGTTTGTGTTTGTCTTGTTTCCTATGCTATCATTGGTCTTATCTTGGATCCCATTAAAACCAACCTTAGTTAAAATTTTTTCATTGAGATCATCAAAAACGTCATCGTCAGCATCACTCGAATCTTTAACAGGTTTAAAAGCTCTGTCTTCACACTGTTTGATTGCAGACGATGCCATTCCGCCTGTCGCAAGACATGAAAGATTTTTCAAATGAAACGTTGCACGATTTTGTGCCTTGACCATCCGCGTTTGCCGTTTAACCGCTGCGTACATGAAGCAGTTCGCTACAACGAGAACAGCAGATCCTACCGCAAAAAATATCGTCGTCAAATAAGACCGCACTTCCAGCTCGGTTACCATTGAAGTCGTTAAATAAACCGACGTCTGGGCTACATATACCGTGGCCGGAATGGCCCATATAACTGCAAATGTGATGATTATTCTTTCCGATGTGACGATCGAATGATACCGGAGCGGGTATTTTACGGCTATTAGACGGTTTGCTGTTAAAATAACGATGGAGGTTATCGAAGCGAACATACTGCAGAACATAGGAAGAATTGCACAGATCTTGTATATAACTGGGCTTTGTCCTGCTCGTAGTAATGCTCCATATAGTATCCCACATACTCCAACGAGCATGTCAGCAATTGTCATTGAGCAGAGTAGTTTGTTGTTGGTCGTTATGAGTAACGGTTTTTTGAAATATACCAATATGACAAATATTGCCAAATTTAGAATAAATGAGACAATGCCTTGACAGATCATGAGGGTGTAGAAATTGTCCTTGTCTTCAAATAACATTTTAGAGCTGCTTGTGTTATTTCAGCTAGCTATGTCAGGGCTAAATATTAGTTGGCTATATTCGGATTAAATATTCTATCTCCAGTTACGGCACTTGTTGAATCCATTCAGTCTCTGGGGTTATAAATGTGAGTCCAGATGCTGTGTGGGCCTGCTAGATCAAAAGCGACAATTTTCTAACTGTTGTGAGGAAGATTTCAAAGTCATCTGTCTTGTAATATGGCCTTATTGTTTACAACAGATTTCTGCAGTCATTTTCTGTTAGCAGATATTCCCAGTGTCTTATTGTAGGTTGATGATGCACTTATGTGAGAAGAATTTGGCTAATTCGCATCGCAGAAACATAAAAGTGGCAGGTAGCATTCCAAAACACAGGATAGATAGATCATTTAGAACAAAACCTTCCCAATTAAATAGTAATTAGCTGATATTAGAAATTCTTCTTTTTCTTCGATGTGAAATAGAGTTCGAAGCATTTGCCAATTAGTATCACACAGACATTAGCGTAAAACAGCAAGATAAAAAGCAACGGCGTAACAGCCTCGAGAGTTGTGAGCTGATATTTAAATTTCTTGTTGTATATTGACGATACACTTCTTTATGAAGCACTTGTTTGGTCAGTGGCGCTCAATAAATTGGTAAATCTGCATGATGCTGAAAACAGAACCTTTCACGAGTCTGCGAGAACCCACTGTGTGTGTGAGTGAGTTGCAGAATTCAGGTGTTTTTAAGCTAGTTTGATAAAGATCAACATCTTTTATGCTATATCTTTTATGAGCATATCGCACGAGTTCATCTTGCACATCATTCATTCATTTCACTAAAAGATAAAACGACTGTGGGCGGAACTGTTGTTATTGGCAGAACTCCCAGTGTTGCGAGATGCAGCTAAATCAAGAGCAAAAATCAAGTACTATGAGCTGATATTGCAAAGTCCTCTGGTACGTCGATGATGCACTTAAGTACGGCTTTACTGCCACGAGTTCAAAGCTACCAAAGTCGTATTTATTTGGGCTTGCTATATATTGATAGTGCTGTTGTGTAAGGAGTTAGCGCCGGAAGCTGTTGGCATACGATACGGCTGTATTTAATAAGGCTTCTTGTATGTTGATGATGCAACTGTATAAAGTCTTCCTGTCAGAAATTGTTAGCTGACAATATCTACATGCTCAGTCTATTATGTTCGATGATTTATCCTCAAATATCTTCAGAAGTTGTCAGAATATGAAAGTTGAAAAAAACACTCCTTTTCACAGCCGTCCACAGTTGCAGGAGATTCGACCTGAGTCAATGTTGTGTCAAATCATTCAGCTGAAGGACGTAACCACCAGAAATACTGACGAGAATCACGCCAATTATTGACGTCGAATGAATCAACTTTAATCCAGGATTTAGTGGAACGAAACATTAATAAGGAGGCTCTCTTCTGAAACTGAAATTTATTCTGTGTCGTATATAGCTTTTAAATTGATCCCAGCTTTAACATGACTTGAAGAATTCCATGCTCAGTCTTCTGAGTGAAATTTCTGCTATCCGACTCGATCTTATAGTTGTCGAGGTCACTGTAGTTTTCGTGCGTTTTAAAATGATATTTCTTTTTAGGCTTTGTGATATTTGTTCTTTGGAAGATCTGCGTTGTCCAGAGTTAGGTGCTTCAGTATGCGCTATATCTCAACAATATCTTGAAATCTTTGTCATCATTGAATGAGTAGCTAAGGACTTGTGGTGTGCATATTATGTCAATCTGACTGCGTCTGTCTCGAAAGCTGTGTAAAATAGTTTACCAATTGGTTTTGGTAGGAATAACAAGGTCTAGATACAACTCAGGTTCACAATCTCTTATCTCCGATGCTTTGGAGTATAGTTAGGGAACTGGTTGTCGATGAAACAATATGGTTTTCAGTTCCATGGAATTTATCTCGATTGCTTTGTTGTGTTACCAAGAAGGCAGAATGCTTATGGAATAATTCAACTAAATGTTGCTCTTTGTTGAATGCGTTAGGTGGAGCTTAGTGTGCGCACCGATTGACACAGGCATAATAAGAATATCAAGAGCAAGTTCACTGATCTCGCATTGAAAGTGATTTTCTTTATGGTGTCGTCAAGGTAATGGTTGTATTCCAAGAACCATCTGGGTTTGATCGTTTATGGTCATCGATTCGACGTGATGTTAATGACAGCTTGTTTCTCCAATGTGACTCGCCAATTCACTCTCAAGTCGACTCTTTTTATGAAATGCCCTAGAGATTTAATTGTTACAAAACGATAGCTTATTTGGCGCAAAGTTGCTCGCGATTCACCCTTAATTTGACGTGTCTGTATGAATTTTCTACACTTATTGTTGTAACAAAACGCTCTAATTCAGTGGCATTCCCTACGCGCTGCACAATTCTTTTCATCAGTTGGGAAAGATGATAATACCTTGTTCGACTTTACGTGAACAACAGCTTGCTTAGTGTAAAGTGGCTCACGATTCACTTTCGATTTGACCGGTCTTTATATGTTCTGCAAATGTCGTTGTTACGAAAGGTTGTTGTTCTTTCTTCCTGATAGACTTCCCTTGTGCTGCTCAGTGCATTTCAACAGTAGACGAAGATGTCGCAAGCTATGTTTGAAAAAGTCTTACGAGCTAAAAGAGTCGTACCACAGTGGCTAGTACAGGCGTTCTGTAGAAGTAGTCAGTCTGGTGACTGTTCTTTTATACTTAGAAATGAGTTTATCTTCAACTTCGTCTCTCCTATGTAGCCCGTCTTCTTCTAATTCTATTTACTCTATGCTCTAATTTTAATCTCTTTGGTTTATCAAAGCAGTTAATCGATAACCCCTTCAAATTCTATTTCCGCTAACGTACTCTGTGTTCAATCAAGGGTTGCAAGCAAGATTTTGTTAGAGCCAGACTTCGTTTGCGTAGTTAAGCAGTTTAACAGTGTACTCTAATTAAACGTACCTCCTTTATAATCAATTTGATGTCTGTTTAGTTCATTTTAATTTTCTTTCCGGCAAAGCCAAGGTCACAAAATTGTTCAAAGCTGTGTCTGGTGTTTTGAAAGTTCAGTTTTTAGATAATCTCAATCGATTTATGGCGAATTTTGACTTACTTCTTCGTGGATTATTTAGTAATTCGAATTTGCCATTTTTTCTCCACTGCTAATTAACACAATCAACGGAATTCAAATTATGGTCATTGGATATCAATCAATTATTAATCCAGGGCCATTGGTATCCTCCTCTGTATGACGTTCCTTGCACCCGAAGCTGCTTTTTCTGAATGTCCATTCAATATTCGTACAAAACATTCCAAGGTCATGTATATAGTTTTTAGAAGTGGCACTATAGCACAATAGCTTTGCTATGTCTTAACTGAGCAAGGATTCACAATTATAGCAATAACCTAGTTTTCTCCATTGGAGAATTCCTTGACATATTCGTATGTCATCCTTCCAAAATCTTTAGATCCTTAGGAATTTATACACCTTCAAACAAACCAATTCTTGATTCTGATGGATATGCTACTGATTTTTTATTCTTTTTGTGAAGCAAATCTTAATCTTGCTTTTTGAAGTTGCTTCGTTGTTATGTCTGTAACGATTGAGATAGTACTGATTGTCGAGTCCTACAACTATTATGAATGGATCTCGTAGACGGTTGACTTCTTTGAGTAGTAATTAGATCTATTTCTTTGTATCGTCTGTAGCTATTGTAGCAATTGATATGATACTGATTCTTGATTCCTTTCTACAAAATAATTCTCATAAGTTAATGTCATAGGCTGTCCCTTCCTTTTTTGGTAGTTCGTTGAATTTATCTCTTCGTAACATATGCAGCTTTGGAACGATCTATATAGCACTAATTCTTTACTCTTTCTGCTGAACAACTCTTTTGAGTTAATCTCATAGTCTGTCCCTTCCTTTTGGTAGTTCGTTGAATTTAGCTCTTTGTAACATATGCAGCTTTGGAACGATCGATATAGCACTAATTCTTTACTCTTTCTGCTGAACAACTCTTTTGAGTTAATCTCATAGTCTGTCCCTTCCTTTTGGTAGTTCGTTGAAGTTATCTCTTTGTGACATATGCAGCTTTGGAACGATCGATATAGCACTAATTATTTACTCTTTCTGCTGAACAACTCTTTTGAGTTAATGTCATAGGCTGTCCCTTCCTTTTGGTAGTTCGTTGAATTTATCTCTTCGTAGCGTATGTAGCTGTGGGATGATCGACGTGGCACAATGTCTTGATTCTTGTCTGCAAAACAACTGTCGTCAGTTTATCTCTTAGACATCTTTTTTTTCGTGAGTAGTTGATACATTTATTTCGTTGTAATGTCTGTAACGATGCATATGGTACTGATTTTTTATTCTCTTCTGCAAAACAACTCTATATATATATCAATTTCAAAGAATGTCCCTTTCCTTGAGTAGGTGCTAGTGTTATTTCTCTTTATCGTCAGTAAAGTTTAACGATTGATAAAACATGTTTTCTTAATTTCTTGACTGCTAAACAACTCTCGTAAGTTTGTCTCGTAGGCAGTATTTTTCTTTGAGTAGTTGTTGAACTTATTTCTTTGTATCATCTGTAACGTTGTAATGATGAATAAAGCACTTTCTCTTGATTCTTGTCTGCTAAACAACCTTTATAAGTTGATCTAATAGACTGTGGCTTTCTTTGAGTAGTTGATAAATGTATTTCTCTGTATCGTCTGTAAAGTTGCAATGATCAACAAAGCAGAATTTTTTATTCTTGTCTGCTAAACAATGTTATTATGTTTATCTCATAAACTGTCGCTTTCTTTGAGTAGTTCGTTGATTCTTTGCAACATTATACCAAACATAAAGTCATTATCAATTCGATCGTTCATCTAAATCTGAAATTTTCCATCTGTTGAATCATTTTGTACTTTCTATTTCAATGTTCAGCTTGATTTCTTCTGCTGTTATTTTGATTATTCGACCTGAAACAAAACAAATTCTGTTTAATATCTATGTTGCTGCATACAAATTAATTTCGAGGGGCATTTTGAAGTTTATTCCTATGAGAAAGCCATGAATTCACTTGCTGTTATCGCATCCAGTTTTGGAGTATTCATGTTTAGTAACTGAGATACTATCTAGAACCTATTTGGTTATTTTATAAGGGTTTTAACTGTAGTAAAGGGGTGCCTGTAGAACTTGTCGAACATGAGCTATCCTTTTTTGTTCTTGTTGTACAATAATTTTAATAAAAACAAATAATCAAAATTGTACTTCAAACAGAGTATCAAATTATATTTGAAAAAGAAGATTGCAGCTCGTAGCATTTTAACATTAAATCTTAAAACAGCCATCTTTCCTTGCCATTAATATTAAAGGGAGTACAAAGACCAGCAGCCTTTGCCATCGTTTGTTTTTGTGAATTTCGTACAGTCAGTTATTCTGGAAGCTGTGCAGAGCAAGTCGCTGACTGTGCGCAAAGCATGCTGGTCTTTGTACTCTCTTTAATGTATAGTATAATGAATTGATTTTTAACTACAAATTAAGTTGTAAAACTAAGTATATGTTATTTTGTTTAAGGTTTTACTGCAGGACTGTTTTACCAAAGCTGTTTGACGATTACATCAAATCAAAACCTCCAGTTAACGCTGATTTCCAGTCAGTGAAATTTTCCGAGTGGACAGAGACTTTATTGTTTATAAGATAACATGTCACTTTGACTTTGAATAGAAATTTACGACCCAGTGACGTTTGATTGTCTGAAATTTTCACCCGCTCGGAAAATTCGACTGACTGGAAATCAGCCTTTAGTAGGGTGAATGAGTTTTATCATTTGAAGCGTTTCAGTATTAAACCTTGAATTTTGATAAACAATATCGAAATGATTTACCCCACCATTCATCAATCATACAGCATCAAGTATCATCTTGTATTGTTTGTAACTGGGGAATGCGATCCAAGAACGGTGTTTGAGTAGGAAAATCATGTGACTCAAACTTCTTCCTTTGTTTGCGAAACATAGAGTGATTTGACATATAGAAGAACATTTTTAGCTTTGGAGTTTGAATGCAGATCAGCAGATTGCATTGTTTGCTTGTGAAATGGTGGAAATTCCGACCTTTGTTTAAGACAAACAATCAATGATTTATTATGCATTAATTTCAATGTAAAGTAATTTTGCATTGAAGCAATGTTTTTGCTATTACTTGACACCAATGTGCTTTCGGAGCATCAAACCTCCCAATGAAAACTTAACACAGATATTCTATAAGGAACGAATACCGCGTGTTTGCTTGAGAATTCAAATATTAGTGCAGTTTATCTTGAATGCTTTTTGGAATTTTTTACGTACTTTAACCAAGGTATTTAATCACAAACACCATCTAATTTTACACCATAACATTCAGCTCTCCGTGGAAGACACATCTGTTTAAATTCCCCGCTTTGCTGTACTGTGTTTTGATGCCTTGTGGTTTTTCAATTCTTTTTTATCAGTCGTGGATAGGCTAGATGATGCTTTTGCTATCGTTGTGCTGTGCATTATTTACAAGTAAATGATACAAGGCAAGTTTCTGTGATGGAAATGATTTTGAACAGATTAGAACGTAATAGCGACTGATTGACTTTGCAACTTCTGATATAGATCATTTGCGGCTATGAAGTAAACACGTCACTTTTTTCTTAAAGCTTTAGCGGTTTTTCCTTCGCGAGGTTCTGTGATGGAAATGATTTTGAACAGATTAGAACGTAATAGCGACTGATTGACTTTGCAACTTCTGATATAGATCATTTGCGGCTTTGAAGTAAACACGTCACTTGTTTCTTAAAGCTTTAGCTGTATATGTTTTCCTTCGTATGAGCTACCGGCCTTGGAAGTGAATTTTGCTGACTATCTATGAATAATCTTCTTTCTTTTCTACGCCCAAATCTAAGACGCTATTCTCAAAGCTATCTTGTTATACCTTACATGACAGTATCAGATATCAATCTTGACTTTTCCAATCGTTCTTGCTATCTTCGAAGAAGCATCTTAGCGAAGGAGTATCAAGCTTGGGATACTGAAGTTTCACATGGTTGATTAAGCACCCTCTAATCTCTTCTCATCTAATTTCGTATCATTTCTGTATAATCAGGAGATTTCTTTTGACGTAAACGAGACGGACAAACACCTCTAAATTAAAGGCAGGAACACCACAAAGCGACACGAAAGCAAAGACGACAATGTAAAGGTTGATTATGAATATATGAATATATGAGTGCTAATATTTCGCTTCGGCAGCCTCTACTTCCCAAGGCATTTTGCGGTCATTTCATGGAGCAGAAACGCGAACGTTGAATGAATTTTTTTACTTCTTGTTTGCGGCAGATGACATGCTCGCATAATGATTTTGACCTTTCCAATCACGTTGTTGTGGAATAAACAATTGGTTATCAGAGGAGGCTATTTTACCGTCCCGATCAATCACCTGATCAGTCGCACGCTAATCACTAAATACCTGCACTTACCTGTATTCTACTGATATGGAATAATTGAAAAAATTTTCGCATTGAAATTCAAGATTTCAGTTTTTGAAAATTTTTCAAAGCCAATAGATCTCTTTTTTACAAAATTTTAGCATCTAGGTAACAAATAATTTCCGTCATGGATAGCAGAATACAGGCTACCCGCAGGTTGCGTCGTGTTCTTGGTGAGATTTTGCTTCATATTTGTAAGACCTACAACCATTTGCAAAATTGTCGAGGCATTCTATGATTAGCGACTCTTTTATTTCATAAATTACTAAACTTAATGTAAGTCTTTATTTTTAAACAATTCTGACGTACGTAGCAACCCTGTCGTCATTCTTGACTTATTCTTTCTGCAGAACTCAGAAATTGGGATATTCATTTCCTTGACGTTCAAGCAATATTTCTTGTTTCCTTTCTAAGGACTGCAAATTTATATTTTGTGCTCATGCAGCCAATCTTTCTTCTCTGCCCTCTCAAGTTTTCAGTTTCATTGAGTAGATACTGTTCCACAATTTGATGAACAAGATTTTTTGGAAAGTCGTTTATTTCTGCAACGACTTCAATTGTAAAATTTTGTAACTCGAAAATACGGCGACTTAACTTATCGTTTCTCCCTTGTAAATTCGAAATGCATATTCCTAGCTTTGAGATAGATTTACGCCAATTTATTCAACTACAGTTGACAGGAAATTTCAGACTCAGCTCACATAAAGACATTAATGTTTCTAAGATAAGATTGTCCTATCTAGCTGAGCCTAGGCCATAATTTCAAAATAGAAAGTGACATTTCACGCTCAGTGTTGTTAAAAACCTTCTCCACTTTCCATCAATACAAGCCAGATATTATATTCTTTCTCTCCACAACCTTATGCTACTCGTTTTGTTTTGTTTTTGTTTTTGCTTGGTCTTTTGCTTTGTTTCTTCAAGATTGATATTTTACTTGGGTAGAAATGCTGCCTGCTTTACCTCCCCTTCTTTCTTTAAATTCCACAACTGTTCAGCATAAATACATACATTTTACTTATCCTGACAATTTTCTTCCATATTCTCGCAATTTTTCTTCTATGTCCCAAATTCTCCAAAATTGACATTTCTTTACTCAGAAATTGATGTATTCTCTCCTCTGCCTTCTATCACCCTACACATACTCACAAGCTGAAATATTCTGCTATGCAGCTACTCGTGCGCTTGTCAAAAGTTGCAATTGTCTTCCACTTTCCCAATGTTCCAACTTCAAAAATTGATGTATTTTCTCTACTCATACTCACAAACAGAAATACTCTGCTTTGCAGCTACTCATCATGTGCTCGCCAAAAATCGCAGTGCTCGTCTTTGAAATCGGCTTTTTAAGAAATTCATGTTTTTAATATCAATGGACTGGCGTTAATCTAATTAAAATCAGCAATATGAATCCAAATCAGAAAGTTTTGTATTTGGATCTCATGAATTCTCTCAAATTCTTATGTTTTCGGAGATTAAATCACACGATGCGACTCTGTATGTTTTCCAAACAACCGGTTATCCTTTCGTATCCTATACTATTGTTTATATTAATTAAGCCATGGTCGAGAAAGAGCTAAAAGACTGGGAAAACAACACATGTGAGGAAAACAAGTAGAGACGTAAATCGATTAACGTTCTTCGGAATAATAAAACAGCGCGCAGTGTGCTATTGTGGGAACATAAGTGCAGATAAATGCAATCAAACTTGTAAAAACAATGCAGAAGAAATCACGCGTTGGGAGAAGAGAATAGTTCAGATTTAGTCCCTCTCCGGCCACCCAGAGTTCGCCTAAAGGCATACTGTCCTGGATGTGATTGATGGATGGTAGGATGAGACTAGCTAGACTTACAACAAGAGCTCTTTGCTTCGCTATACAACTATCTAACAGCTCACTGATCAGTGCAACGCAACAGCCTCCTACTGCCGTTCAACAAGGACTCATGCATAAGCGATTTTTGTGCCTTAGTTTGTGCTTTTTTGTGCCGCATTACCAAGGATGCAAAGCAAAACTTGTTCAAAGACCAGTTGGGGGACAAACAATAACATGTTAGGATCTTGAGAATGATTTTGATTGATTTAATAAATCTCATAGGTATTTTGGTTTGCTTAAAACTTTGATATGAAAACAGAATTTGAATATGTGGTTATTGGATGAGATTAACAAGTGCAAAGTCAATTCGATTTTTGATGAAAATTCAGACATGACTTAAACTAAGCCTGCATAATTAAGTGATTAAGTGTAACACCCCTTGAGGTTCTCGTCAAATATAGTAAAATATCTGATCCTATTTTATTCCTAAGGATTCACACGGCTTAGAAATATGAAAAGAGTCCTTCTTATCCATGAAATATTCTTCGCTTGTCAGCAAACTTTCTCAGTTTGGCTTAAATATAAGTTTACCTGCATAATCTCTTCGTTCTGAAGAATTCTCACAAATTGATTCAAGGATTACAGTAAATCAGTCTATGTACATCCAGATTTACACAGCCTATAGAATAAATGAAGTCCAAAACAACATGCCTATCCTGTGTAGGGGATTATCAGACTTCCGTTCAGTGTACATGGTCTTTTTTGCCAAATTTTCTTGAGCAAAATTTAAGCAAAGATGAGAGAGACCGCTTAAGCAAGTTGAGCACCCTCTGGAGGTGCTCAAAGTTCTCAAAATGCGCATTTGTGGTCGTTAAGGATTAACCTCTATGCTAGAAGGGCAAACAGGGCATCTCAAATTCAACTTCGTTGCATTTGACATCAATGCTATTGAAAAAGAGATGCTCCTGCCTTGTTTGTTGCAGAATATACGACGAAGACTAACATCGATAGGTTACTTGTTAACTAGCACCTTCATGTTCCAGAGGCTGTGCACTGCACCTTGAAGAACGGCGATTCTGCCTATTCGTATCACTGACGACCACCCCAGGTTTTTCATAGAGGAAATGGCGAATCCAACAATGATAACATTCATATACAGCTTCTGGCTGCCATTGAATGGTGCCCAAAACTTGGAGGGAGGGATTCTGAAATCTGGCTCATTCGGTCTAAGTTTTTGTGTACAATTGTCCACTATCATTTGGTGAAACAATCTCCACCCCGAAAGTCGCTCTCTGGTAGCTGCAAAATTGTGCGTCGTATCGAAAAATCAGAAATAATGTTGGCATCCCTATTGTTATGTCTGTGGATTTTATTGGTTGCTCCTTTTCCTTTTGCGAAATTATATTGTCATCTATTGGTCCTGAAAACCAGAAGAGTGTTCAGCCATTTGTTTGCAGCCAAGAACAAATGACTGAAAAGAACCGTGAAATGTGGTGAAAGAGGTATACCATGAATTCAGTTGATCCAGTTTCACCATGAAGTGGTGCATTTTGATTTGTCATTGATTTATAGGCCTATGGCGTGATGGGAATAGGCCATCTTGCTCTTTTCTTCCTTGTTCAAGGAGTAAATTGAGAACCCAGATGAAAGGAAGTGTGAACAAACTATGGTCAATTTATGACCACACAGGTATCCAGCTAAGGATGCTGTGAAATCAAGCATCTTGAGCCAGAAAAGAGAAACTTGAGGTTTTCTTCGAATGCTAATTGCACTTTTAAGCACTGGTGTACATGGGGCCATTCTCAAGAAAGTTTGATTTGTCCTAAATACTAAGTCATCTCATTTAATCCATCAGCTCCCAAGATAGTCTTGTAAAAAATGTGCAAGAAAATTCACAACGGATCAATTCCTCAGTTTTAAGGCTTTGTAAAAATTTCAAAATTGCAATTTCAAAACTCGATAAATCCTTCATGTGAAGGTAAGATTATATTGATATGCTGCTTAAAACATTTTCACATTCTGAAGAAGCAAATCAATGTTTTGATCTATTTTGAAGCAATACAACAGTTCACAGTTCCGGGAAAACGATGCGGGCGCATTTGATCCTATGTATGCGCCTATTTGATATTATTTATTATCATGTCTCAGCTGTTGTTTTTGTTATACCGGGTGAATAAAAAAACACAATCCCCATTTTGAAAGGCCACTGCTTCCTGGATATCAAGGCAGTAGTATTGGTAAGTATATTATTCAGTAGTGGCCATGTTCAAATAAATGTTAAAATTTACTTGACTGAAATCGGCCACTCCGTTCTGAAACTACGAGGGATTTTCTCGAGACAGCCCCTTCAAGAAACCTTCTCTTTTATTAAAAATTTTGCGCGCGGACAATTTTTGAAACTGTGAACTGGTGTGTTAAATTCTTCCCATTTAATCATCAAGATCATAAATTACTGCTTGAAAATTACATGATGTATTTGGACCCAAGAAGGTTTAAATGTGAACTGCAGTATAATTGTTTTCAGAGTTTGCAATTGCAAATGATCTGAACATTGTTCCCAAGCAATTTTGTAATATTTGCGAAACTCATACGAAACATAATTACGCTGGAAAATGTCTAACTTTGAACGGTCTGTTTCAACCAGCATGCACAGCGCGGGTCATCTCTTCGTTTGCCTTTCTTGTCGCTGTTTTCATGGCCCACGAAAATGGCGACAACAAAGAGATGACACGCGCAAAGCATGCTGGTTGAAACAGACCCCTTAAATGAAAAGAACATCATAACGTTGACCGTGTTTGCACAGTTGAGTTGAGTCTCTCATCTTGAGTGAACTGGTAAGAACAATTTTTTTGGAGATAAAAATTGAGAGCTATTTGAAGATCGACTCTAAGCAATTTTGCAATATTTGCGAAATTCATAAGAAATTTAATTACGCTGGGAAATGTCTATTGTTAGATCAAAGGAAGGTAATAATGTTGACATGATCTGAAGACTGAGTTCAAGCAATTTTGCAATATTTGCGAAATTCATAAGAAATTTAATTACGCTGGAAAATATCTATCTTCAAATCAAAACTTGTTTACAAATTTTGCACAGTTTCTCATCGAGCTCCAGGTCATTTCATTCTTTCCTTGCTATCTAATAGATCTTTGAAAACACAAGTTCATTTGAGAATAGAAAGTAGTCAAGCGTTTCATAGATAGGGATAATCAGTTCCGTCACATGTTGATAATCTATCATCTGTTATTTTTAGTTTCTTGGCTGATGTAATGAAATTTTCTTTTCTTGCTTGCTAAGCTGTCAGCTTCAATCTTTTTGACCTGCACACCCACTATGCAGTTTAGTGCTAAGCAGCTGCTGTAGTCTAATTTTAGCAGCAAGACCACCACATAAGACTATACAGCGAAACTGTTCTCCAGAAAAAGGCATCTTAGTCATTGTGTAGCTCCAAGAAATTGATCATGGGCGGTAGGAGACGTTTGGATTGCTTTTTGAAAAATTTTGTGGTCATAGGTTGCGGCTATTAAGATTAAATTAGCCGCGATGTTTTCAGTGCGGCTTCCTGTTATTTTTTAGCCACTTGACGGTTGACCTGGCAGACGCTAATAAGTCGATTAGCGTCTGCCTGGTCAACCGTCAAGTGGCTACAATATAACAGGAAGCCGCACTGAAAACATCGCGGCTAATTTAATCTTAATAACAGAGGAATGGAGAATTTGTCTATTTATATGCAGTGAAACAAATAACGTTTCTAGGCCACAGCCTTCCTTTTCCTTTGTGTTTAAGGGTACCGCAGCCACCACACCACTGCGTGTAAATTCAGCAGCTGAATAAATGATTGAATATGATTGTTTTTTATTAAAATTAATAGATACTGTTTTCGTTTGATAATAAAACGAACGGCTGGCTAATTTCCTCGCGGTAAATTTGATTTATTAGTAGATCATATTGTGTTAGAGAGTCTCAGTTATTTTGTGATTTTTCAGCTGCCGTTATTTACTCTGCATTAATATATATTTGATTACATTCCTATTCAAGAGGCAAATTTACAAATTTTCAAATCTCACCAAGAGGTTAGCATTGACCTGCGATCGTCTTCTAGGCTCCTTGAATGGACATGACAAAAACGGCCACGTGTAGAACGAGGAGTCCAATTGGACTAAACGTATATGCTTTTCATAAGAAAGCAAGAATTTGACCGAGTACTAAAAGTGTCTTGAAATGATTTGAGTACCCAAAGTTTCTCAACGATTTCTTAGAATTTTAATAACATTTTTTATCTTTACATCCTATGCCGTCATGAAGATCCTTTTGTTACATCAAAAGTAGAATGTGTTTTCCTGTGCTGTTTGTACGTAAACTGCATCTTCCTTCTTCTCAATATATAGGATGCTTCTTTGATCAGGTCATAAGTTCAGAGAAATTTGAAGAATATTCGTGAATTAGAATCATAACTTTGTATTTATTCTTTTAATTTTGGCAGAGTTTACATTTCAAATTTCTGTTTCACTGAAGCAATATTTTCAAACAAACATAACAAGCTTTTTAACTTTTGAATTCCTTTAAATCTCGAAAGAGTTGCTCGATTGTGGAAGAGCTCACAGTTCAAATTTTGCTTACGTGCGTTTTTGTAGATATCAGTTATTCACGACATTTTAGCCGATCGCTGCCTAGTTGTTGCTTATAAACTTAGCGAAGGCTGATCTAATTATTGATAAGCTGCTAATAGGCTGCTTTGGCAACAAGTGGTGGACAATGATCTAAACAAGGTTGCTTGTGTTTGATTCAGAGCCTACGAAGTTCTTCAATGTTTTGCTGAGAAAACATCTCTAAGCGTAGCTTCAACTCGGTAACAATCACAGATGAAACACTAGCAATAACTTTTCTTTGCATTACAGTAAAGTCCCGCCTTTAGGAAACCACTTTACAAGAAACTCAGACCTTGAATAATTGATAGAACAATAGGAAAATAATTAGGCTAATTAAAGGAGAAAAATAGACCGAGGTCAAAAAGTGGGTTTCTGAAAGGCAGAACTTTACTGTACTGTACTCGTTCTTGTCAAGACATTAAATTCTATCAGTAAACACCTTCAAACAATTTTCACTAGTAGACTTCAGTGGCGCTTTTTAAGTACCTTTCGAGTAAATACAATGCCAGAAACAACTGAAAATTGAGTGGAACTATGCTACGGATTTCCTCCACTTAAAGAAAAAGTTTCTTTAACAATTTTTGTCCTAGTACTGAAGTTTAGTGATCTGCGAGGTTTAGCTTCTATAAAGAGTTTCTTGTGCGTGTAAGTTGTAATGAGTTGTTTCTTGACATCAATTGATATTAGTTTTCAAGCGGTGGAAACCAGGCTTGAGGGAAGCATTATTATTGAAACTTATGTTTCCATTCATTTTACAAAGTTAGGAATATTCACAAAGAATATGTTGCTTTTCTCCCCAAAGTTTTAACTAGTTGTAACATCTTTCTAAAGTTAGCTATTCAGTTGTCAGTTTCAAAAGAAGAACTTTAATAATTGCCTAGAGACTCAAAAAGTTTAATGTTATTAATTTCTATTTTTGTTTCGTCTTCTTTAAGAAGAGCATTCTCGTGGCGGCTTCTGTCTTCTTGCGAATATAGCTCATAATATTGCATCTAAACATGAACTTCTTTTTGCACAAATCTAAAAACACCTACCTGCCAATTTTGCAGTCATCCATTAGTTCTTTTCAATATCTTAGCCAAGCTCTGTCTGATATCAAACAGGGTTGTTATAGCTTATTGCTAGATCCTAGAACAGCAGTAAAATTTAAACGTAACATTTGAAGTGCGTAACATTTAAACGTACCATTTGAAGTGCGTAGCATTTGAACGTTAAATACCTCATAGATTGCAGAGTTATCGACGCAAATGGCTGCGGTCCCGGTAGACATCTGTTGCGCACTGTACAATAACAATCAAACTGAGCTCTAAGAATATATAATGTCAACAAATTAAACCGGTATGTCTGGATATAAACAAGTCGTTTAATTGCTTGGCATATGATTATGAAATCCTCTATACAAGACAGATATATGGTTCTGTTGCTAATAATAAAGTAAACCCCCTGTCATCAACAAGGCTAAAATAAGCAAACGTGGTGTTGCAAGAACAGAGATTATTTTTTGCTGATGTTCAAAGAATAACTATTGTGAAGATGTTTTGTGTTTAATAAGTCGCACAGGGAATAAGCCTTAGTAAATGAAACAATAAGTAAATGGACGGAGATATAGCGATTGAGTCTAAGAATACGAGAGAACAAAAGAAGGCTGCGTGCCACTTCTGTTCCTAGTGTTTTCATCTCTCGAGAGCATCAAATACAATAGCCTGAGTGCAGACTATACCCCCCTGGGGTATAATCTGCACGCAGCAGGCTACAAATACAATAGGGCATCTCTGGATTTTCCCAGTCCCGAAACTAAGCTCAAAGCTTCGTTGATTTAAAAAGGCACACTGTATTGTCGTGGATGTGATTGGCTAGTTGTGATGTCGAAGTCACTAACACAAGATCTGGCCTTTAAATAATTACAAAGCCTTTATGCTCTTGGGTCATACTTTCTTCCGAGAATAAAGGGAGTCAGATCGTTAGCATCTTCATGAATTTCGATGTACATCAAAATTACGGAAGCTTGCCTAATTCTATTCTTGTTGATTGTCTTATTTACCCAATCAGTGCCACGACAGTGTGGCTTTAACTAAGCTCGGTTGATTCACCTTAGTAATTGTAGAGCGTTAAAGTTGTTTATGCATTGGGTTTTGAGTTTGAACCTGCTTTGCATGAGAGGTAGACATTACCTATGTAAACTCGAGGGTTATACAGTGACCCTGCAAATACTGCAGATATCTTGTCCACACTGCGTAATAACCTAATTGAACTCTGTCTAGAATAAGAATAATAGTGTCAACTCACTAAGTCTGATGGTCTAGTTCTAAATAAATGAGTTTATTGCTTTAAATTTGTGTGTGAAATGCTGTGTATAAGGCAGTGACTCTGCAAATACTGCAGATATCTTGTCCATACTGCGTAATAACCTAATTGAACTCTGTCTAAAATAAGAATATATAGTGTCAACTCACTAAGTCTGATGGTCTAGTTCTAAATGAATAAGTTTATTGCCGTAAATTTTTTTTTGTACATGCGTTGACCTTCACACCACATTCTGTAGGCGTATGAAGCAGACACTGCGTAACAACATCACCGATTCTATCGGAATTTGATGAACGCACGTGTAGCTATCTGCATGCAGATCTTAAGAAACCAGTCACTGCTTTATATCTGAATCGTAAATTCACTGTGCTAGATAGTGTTATGCTCAAAACGTGCGCCAAAATGGTGTGGACATCTGTTAAATGGAGTTGTAGGTCATCCCTCATCAGTTAATTATCATTCAGAATTGTGCTCAAAAGTAGCTGTTAATTTTGATAACATTTGTTGCACACTGCGTAACAACCCAACCCACTCCTGTCTGAAATACTAATGAAGCTGCAGCTGTCTGCGTTCGTAACTTCAGGAATCAGTTAACTGTTTGTAGCTCAACATGAAATTCTCTGTGCAAGATAGCTATGCTCAAAAGTTCCCGAGAATACCATAGAAATCTTATACCCTCTACCTAACAACCTAACCTACCCCTGTCTGGATTATGAATAAAGGCGTGTAGCTTTTTACGTATAGATTTTCCCTATTCAGTTAATTGTTTTGTAATTGGGCATGAAATTCAAGCAAAAGGCAGAATTATGCTCAGATGTCGCTGGGAATTTTGTACACATCAGTTAAAACATTGCATAGCAATCTTACCGACCTCTGTCTAAACTGTGAGTGGAGCTGTTAGATCTAAGTTTATGGATCTTCGCTTTGTGGGTGCTTTTTAACTGAATATTAAGCTGAACATTATGTTCTCTGTGCTAGATACCTCTGCTCAACAGTCGCTGCAATGCTTTGGACGACTGTATAAAGATCTNATGAATAAAGGCGTGTAGCTTTTTACGTATAGATTTTCCCTATTCAGTTAATTGTTTTGTAATTGGGCATGAAATTCAAGCAAAAGGCAGAATTATGCTCAGATGTCGCTGGGAATTTTGTACACATCAGTTAAAACATTGCATAGCAATCTTACCGACCTCTGTCTAAACTGTGAGTGGAGCTGTTAGATCTAAGTTTATGGATCTTCGCTTTGTGGGTGCTTTTTAACTGAATATTAAGCTGAACATTATGTTCTCTGTGCTAGATACCTCTGCTCAACAGTCGCTGCAATGCTTTGGACGACTGTATAAAGATCTAAGTGAATTCTTTGTAATAGTTCAATGAAATTGTAACTCTCTATGTCTTGATGTTAACGATTCGATTGATCTTGATCTTGCTTTGTAGCTCAACATACAACTCTCTGTGCAAGATAGTGCTACGCTCAAAAGTTGCTGCAAATTCCGTCACTGTCGTCTGATACGAACTGTATAAAAACCTAACCTACCTCTGTCTGAAATATTAGTGGAGCTAAAACGTTCCGTGTCTTGATCGAAAGATATCAGTTTAATGAATGTGAAATTCTCTTTAAAGGACAGAATGATCCACAAAAATGATCTCCGATGTCATAGGCATCCGCTGCTCACTGTAAAGCAAGTTGAGCGACCTCAGACTATTAAAGGATTTGTAGTTTTCTGTTTCTTAGATCTTAGCAAGTCAGTTACCTGCTTGGTAGCTGAAGATGAAATTATCTGTACAGAACAAAAGATGCTCAAACTTCACCACAGATTCTTTGGGCATCTGCTACAAACGGCGTAACTACCGAATCGACCTCTGTCTTAAATGTGAATTAAGCTGTAGCTCTATGCATCTGGATCTGAATTAATAAGTTATTCTCCTTCTAACTGAAGATTCAGTAATCTTTAAATGCCGAATTATACTCAAAATCAACAGATTCTGCAGGCATCTTTGTGCAGACTATGTAACAGCACCTCTTTCTTAAATGTGAATTAAGCCGTAGCTCTATGCATCTTGATCTAAATTAATAAGTTATTCTCTTTCTAACTGAAGATTCAGTAATCTTCAAATGCCGAATTATACTCAAAATCAACCACAGATTCTGCAGGCATCTCTGTGCAGACTATGTAACAGCCAAATCAACCTCTTTCTTTAATGTGAATTAAGCCATAGCTCTTTGCATCTTGATCTGAATTAATAAGTTATTCTCCTTCTAACTGAAGATTCAGTAATCTTCAAATGCCGAATTATACTCAAAATCAACCACAGACTCTGCAGGCATCTTTGTGCAGACTATGTAACAACCAAAGCAACCTCTTTCTTAAATGTGAATTAAGCCGTAGCTCTTTGCATCCAGATCTAAATTAATAAGTTATTCTCTTTTTAACTGAAGATTGAGTGATCTTCAAATGCCGAATTATACTCAAAATTTACCACAGATTCTGTAGGCGTCGACTTGATTCTTCGTGACAAGATATCATCATACGAATATCTTCAATCTCATCAGAGTTTTCTTGCTTTTCTTAACCTTGATACGTCATTCTATTGACCATGTATGTTCACAAAACGTTCTTTTGATGGATACATTGTTAATTCAAGTATAAATTTTCATTAGTATTGATAGAATTCATATTATCTGTATGCTTTATTGCGTGCGTTTTATCTCAACATCTACATTTACATCGATAGATGGTACTTTAAGTGCTGTATTGGGAACGATTTTATTAAAATCTGTCTCGCTTGATAGAAACCATCGACACTTTGATTGCAATATTAATAAGTTTCTTCGTAAATATGTGATACTGTTTGTGAAAATTCATTAAAAGCTTTGATAAAAATGTCAACGGAAAAACCTGACACGTTTTAGAAAAATCATTTTTTGGGGGGGGGGATAGAACCTCTTGAGAATTGTCGTGCATCTTTTCAAGCGACATCTATTGCTCACTGTTGAACAGAAATAAAGCTTACTTCTTCTTGTCTAAAATAAGAATAGACTGTCAACTCTTGACAATTCAGCTGAACATGAAATGCTCTGCAAAAGCCAGTAATCTGGCCTGAAGATCCCAACAGATTCTATATGGGTGTTTGCTGCAAACACTATACGCCACAACGCAACACCGGCCTGTGTCTTCGATAAGGGTGTTGCTCCCTACATTTAGATCTTAACAATTCAGTTGAATGCTTCAAAGTTAAACATTAAATGCTCTGCAAGAGGCATTTATGCCCTAAAGGTCACAACAGAGGCGCTTGCTGCACGCGCTATACACATAAATATAACACCGGCCGCGGCCTGTGTATGCAATAAGAGTGGTGGTGTTGCTCCATATGTCTAGATGTTAGCAAGTAAGTTAATTTCTTTGTAGCTGAGCATTAAATGCTCTGCAAGAGGCAGCAATATGCACACAATGTTGTTCTTTCTTGGTTCTTTGAGGCTCTATCTGCCAAACATGCTCATCGACCTCTATCTGTGTTGTGAATGAAGCCCGAGTGAAGTTACAGCTCTCTATGTTGAGAGAGGGTTATTTTGCCCCGAGAGAATATTGAAGTCTGTACAAAGAGTACTTACTTGGCAGGTTTGTAATGTTGTCAGCAAGCCTTAGAGGGCATGAAGATTTTCTTCAAGGCTATCAATTCTTCAGTTGCAGAAAAATCTACTGAAAGTTCTTCACTAGGTGATTTATAGGTTCCAGTTTCCATCTGCTGACCATTTTCCCTTCCTTCCCTGGAAGATCGCCCATATCTTAATTAATCCCTTTGCAAGGAACCTTTTTCCTTGCTACTATTGACTATTATATAACGACTTCCCATACCTCCTGTTATGCTCGCAATTTATTTCTAGTTGCACAAATTTTACTGGTTTGTTGGCTTTCGGAAATTGGCAGTGCAACTGTACGCGCCAAAGTTATAGCAAATCAAATTATGCAATATTAGTAAATTTCCTGAAAAGTAATCAACTCGATCTCGATTACCGGCTTTCTGCGATGATTTTGTTAACTCAGCTTAACGCCCACGGCTCATATTTTATTACGCAAATGCATACCTACAGATAGACACGAATGATAAGGCATTGGGTTGGCAGTTTTTGGGTCGTATCATTTAACTAATCTTTTGTGACAAAAACTGATTGGTTTATAAAACGTGTATGAAGTTACGTAATTCTTTATTTTCTGCATCAAAGCATACGTAAAAGGTGTGAGACGAGAATATGAACAGAGTAATTAATTGAAATTATCCAATCAGGTATCTCGATTAAGTCTTGGTCAATGATAATGTGGTGCAAAGAGTAAACAAGTTCTTTTTGTCGGTAATCAACGTTTATTTCTAGCTTTCATGTGATTTTGCAATCTTTTTAGCACTCGAAGACTCCCGAGCTACATTGAATTTCTCCATCTAGGAAACTGACTTTTTTGTAAAGACTTCCTATCGAGTCATCGCCTAAAATAAACAGCTGCCTTGATATATAAATGTTTTCTTTGCGCATCTAAGACTTAATCTCCAAATCAAATCCCTTGCGTGTTCTTCACGGGATTTGACCTTTATCAAATGATGAAAGATTCTTGGTTGATGCGTTTGGTGGTAATAATTAGAAATTTTCAATCTATCTGCAAATATTTAGATACCACGTCAATGCTATCAAACATATCTGAGTTAGTTACATATCAATGCATGTGATGTTTTCGTAAGGACAGATGATGTTTTGAATTTTAGAGCTAACCATCAAATTTTATCTAGTTATCAAATATTTGATGGCACGCACTGTAGACTTGTAGAGTATACATACTGTGCAAGGCGAACAAGCAGCAACAGATCGGCGCTTTTTCCCAAAACAATAGCGAGGAAATGATGTAGTCAAGGACTGGGACTTAGCACCATTGTTTTCAGAATCAGTTGGGACCTGCAGTTGGGAATGCAGCCCCCAATCCNTGTGATACTGTTTGTGAAAATTCATTAAAAGCTTTGATAAAAATGTCAACGAAAAAACCTGACACGTTTTAGAAAAATCATTTTTTGGGGGGGGGGGGATAGAACCTCTTGAGAATTGTCTTGCATCTTTTCAAGCGACATCTATTGCTCACTGTTGAACAGAAATAAAGCTTACTTCTTCTTGTCTAAAATAAGAATAGACTGTCAACTCTTGACAATTCAGCTGAACATGAAATGCTCTGCAAAAGCCAGTAATCTGGCCTGAAGATCACAACAGATTCTATATGGGTGATTGCTGCAGACACTATACGCCACAACGCAACACCGGCCTGTGTCTTCGATAAGGGTGTTGCTCCCTACATCTAGATCTTAACAATTCAGTTGAATGCTTCAAAGTTAAGCATTAAATGCTCTGCAAGAGGCATTTATGCCCTAAAGTTCACAACAGAGGCGCTTGCTGCACGCGCTATACACATAAACATAAAACCGGCCTGTGTATGCAATAAGAGTGGTGGTGTTGCTACATATGTCTAGATGTTAGCAATTAAGTTAATTTCTTTGTAGCTGAGCATTAAATGCTCTGCAAGAGGCAGCAATATGCACACAATGTTGTTCTTTCTTGGTTCTTTGAGGCTCTATCTGCCAAACATGCTCATCGACCTCTATCTGTGTTGTGAATGAAGCCCGAGTGAAGTTGCAGCTCTCTATGTTGAGAGAGGGTTATTTTGCCCCGAGAGAATATTGAAGTCTGTACAAAGAGTACTTACTTGGCAGGTTTGTAATGTTGTCAGCAAAGCCTTAGAGGGCATGAAGATTTTCTCCAAGGCTATCAATTCTTCAGTTGCAGAAAAATCTACTGAAAGTTCTTCACTAGGTGATTTATAGGTTCCAGTTTCCATCTGCTGACTATTTTCCCTTCCTTCCCTGGAAGATCGCCCATATCTTAATTAATCCCTTCACAAGGAACCTTTTTCCTTGCTACTATTGACTATTGTATATGATCATCCTTAACGACTTCCCATACCTCCTGTTATGCTCGCAATTTATTTCTAGTTGCACAAATTTTACTGGTTTCTTGGCTTTCGGAAATTGGCAGTGCAACTGTAAGCGCCAAAGTTATAGCAATCAAATTATGCATTATTAGTAAATTTGCTGAAAAGTAATCAACTCGATCCCGATTACCGGCTTTCTGCGAGGATTTTGTTAACTCAGCTTAACGCCCACGGCTCATATTTTATTACGCAAATGCATACCTACAGATAGACACGAATGATAAGGTATTGGGTTGGCAGTTTTTGGGATCGTATCATTTAACTAATCTTTTATGACAAGAACTGATTGGATTATAAAACGAGTATGAATTTACGTAATTCTTTATTTTCTGCATCAAAGCATACGTAAAAGGTGTGAGACGAGAATATGAACAGAGTAATCAATTGAAATTATCCAATCAGGTATCTCGATTAAGTCTTGGTCAATGATAATGTGGTGCAAAGAGTAAACAAGTTCTTTTTGTCGGTAATCAACATTTATTTCTAGCTTTCATGTGATTTTGCAATCTTTTTAGCACTCGAAGACTCCTGAGCTACATTGAATTTCTCCATCTAGGAATCTGAATTTTTGTGAAGACTTCCCATCGAGTTATCGCCTAAAATAAACAGCTGCCTTGATATATAAATGTTTTCTTTGCGCATCTAAGACTTAATCTCCAAATCAAATCCCTTGCGTGTTCTTCACGGGATTTGACCTTTATCAAATGATGAAAGATTCTTGGTTGATGCGTTTGGTGGTAATAATTAGAAATTTTAAATCTATCTGCAAATATTTAGATACCACGTCAATGCTATCAAACATATCTGAGTTAGTTACATATCAATGCATGTGATGTTTTCGTAAGGACAGATGATGTTTTGAATTTTAGAGCTAACCATCAAATTTTATCTAGTTATCAAATATTTGATGGCACGCACTGTAGACTTGTAGAGTATACATACTGTGCAAGGCGAACAAGCAGCAACAGATCGGCGCTTTTTCCCAAAACAATAGCTAGGAAATGATATAGTCAAGGACTGGGACTTAGCACCATCGTTTTCAGAATCAGTTGGGACCTGCAGTTAGGAATGCAGCCCCCAATCCCATCCGTTTTCATTTCTTTAACTATTACTTACTCTGATTGCTATTTGGAATAAATGCTGTAGCAGTGTTTTTTTTTTTACTGAATGTGCTTCACTTCCATTGTATATTTTTGAAAGTGGACTACCGATTGACTCAAGAAAATACCACAACATTGGTCAAATGTCGTGAAACTGAAAAGACAAGGAATAGGGAATGATTTCGATGTTTCAACTTCTCAATGTCTGTCTTATACCTCATTCACACTGAAGCAGTCAAACCAGCTTTATCTAGCACAGGTTAAATTTCATTTCAACCAATCAAATGCATTCGATTTGTTGGATCGACCAATTATAACGTAGCATTCAGCAACCTGGTTTATTTTAGGCTGGTTTAACTTGCCAGTGTGAATGGGGTATTAGATTTTACACCCTGCTCCTGGCTATGGTTTAATGACACATTGAGTTTTGATCTCAAAATGTTCAGATACTGTGAACCACCTAAAATACTAAGAATCGAGAAGAACATCGCTATATTGTCTCGAGATTTCTTGTAGATGAAATTAGATAAAGTAACATTAAAAGAATTTTCTGGAGAAGTGTTAGTTATTTAACATGCAATGTTGATCTCCTGGAATTCAGTTTCTTTTATTTATGTTCTAGATGCATTTGGAGGCAGTGCTATGGGTACAAGTGGAACCGCAGGCAGTGCAATACTTGGCAATGTCGTAAAAGGAGCTGGATTTTTATTCAACAATATCAAAGATGTTTCTTCAAAAGTTGTACAGTCAGTCGCTGGGTAAGTATATATTAGGATAAAAATTACTTGGTTGACACAACTTTTCAAGTTTGTAATAAACAATGTTTATTATTGTCACAGTCAACAATGAGCTGTAATTCTCAAAATAATCAAGATACCATAAATTGCCAAAATGCCATTATAACAAAGTTCCTGAAGTTCCCTTCAAGCAACCAAATCAAACGGAAGATGCATTAACCATTTGCATAATCTGTTTAAAGATTTTGCGCCTATAGTGAGATTTGCTATTCCATAATGGAGGCGAAGGTCGATTGAATAGACGTTTAGGAGGCAACAGCGTATACAATGAAACTTTTATCATTTCAGGTACGTAAGAAATGACTTGGACATATCATATATCACTGGAAGAATAATCGGTAAGATATATGTTCATTTGATTGGCTGTTTGATTCGTTCATTAAAGGGAATGTGCAATAGTGAAAGGCTTTTTTATAAATAGAACAAAGAAAATACTCAGACACAGCATTGTTTGTTTTGCTATCCATTGTTCACGGCACGTGTGCAACTTCGATTTGAATGGGATATTTTTAGATTTTTGCTCTTTGCAAATGCAAGCTTTGGCCTTGTACAAACCCTTTAAATTCATGTTATTACTATCGTTTATTGTTGTAAACTGTTTTAAGTATCAAATATACCCTGGGAAAACCATGGGAAGTTCGTTCAGGATTTATCTGCAGATTCTGAGTGAGGGCGATTATACATAGTAGACCTGCGATAGAGAAATTGAAGACATTGAAATTTCAAAATTTAATTTATAATTTTCACTCTTATACCGGGTGACCCGAACAAGTGAAACTTCATGAAAAATCATCAAAATGTGCCAATCTTAAAAATTTCTTTTGAATATTGCTAACTCTAGTTGTAACTTCGCAAATTTTTTAATTGAGTCAGCACTTTTGCGTTTTTGCCTGTCCTTTGCACGACAGTTAAAAAAAATCCTTTTTGATACATGCTAAACCACGCAAGCTCGGCATGCTGTACCATTTCATCTATAAACCTTGTTTCTGTTTAGAGCATTAAAAGGAATCGACATAGGTATATTGAGTGGCCGCTATAAATAGGCTAAAGAAACGCCTACACACCAATTGTTTCTTCAGCTACATAATGAAATGGCACGTGCCAATGTTACCAATTACAATAGGGTATACTTTTAACTTGGCCAGGGCCAGCTTTTAGCTATGTCGATTCTCTTTAGCCTAGGTACCCCACCTTGCCTAATGCTTTTGTTTCTCCCGTTCAGTGATGTCATTTCCGGCTGAAGGAATTGAAGGTACATACAAGAACTCAATTGATGACGTCAGGACTTACTTCGACTCGAAATATCCTGATCGCTATGTTGTCATCAACATCTCACAACGACAATACAATGTCACTAAACTGAATGACAGGGTAGGTTACTCATTGTTTAGTCGCTTAAATTTGAAAAGTTAGACGTTATTTTTTGTGTTTTTTTTCCTGGACATGATGAGTCTTCGCGACACAGTTAAATCAGCTTCATCTAAACAAGGTTAAATTTCAACCAATCAAATGAATTCGATTTGTTGGATTGACCAGTTAGGACGCAGTATTTGATAACCTGGTTTTTTTAGCATTCTTGCAATTGCAGAGCTCCGAGGGATGTTAAGAGAAACAACAAGTATTCTGAAAACGGAATTGCATTTGATCTGTCTAGATAAGCCGCTAGATTGCATCTTTCTTTCTAGATTCGAATATCAAAGGAAACATTTATTTACAATTCATCATTCCATTTTCGGGAGTTTTTTTAGCTGTAAATTAGGTTAGGCCACTTTTTATCTGTCGGGTTTCTACCGTTCTCATTCATTCATTCACTCATTCATTCATTCAATCATTCATTCATTCATTCATTCATTCATTCATTCATTCATTCATTCATTCATTCATTCCTTTATTTTAAGTATGCTGGAAAGATTTCTAGCTATATTACAGCTAATTTAGGCCTACTGTGCATGCTGCATCCAGGCATGGGACCCCTAGTTTAACGTCCCTTCCGAAGGACGGCGAAGTGAGTTGCTTGGTCAGACATCTGGAAGGTCACCCATCCGGATTTTGAACTCATGCGACCAAGCTTAACATCAGTTACCTAACGGAAACTGTATAAGCCGCTGTATAAGACTCACTCACCTCACAAATTTTTAGAATTTTTGTTCTTTAGTTTTGCTTTCTGAAGTCTTCTGTTTTTAGAAGCTTTCCGCGGCTTTAGATATCCAAAAGAATACAAAAATGTTTGTATATGTTCCTTTCTATCCATTTAAGCACTTCCCATGTCCTTAAATATTTTATGAAAAGTTTTATTGAAAATCCTACAACACTAATTTGTTGATTAATTTCGAAATCTTGGAAGCTTCCGTTTGCTACATCTTCCTTATTGCTTGCTCTGGTGACTTTAAAAAAACTTTATAGGCGTAGTCCGCTATTAAACAGTTTTGCTAATTTCTTGCACAAAAGTTTGAAAATTTCCTTGTTTTAGTCTTTACAACGCAAGTTCTAATTCTCTATGTGAAGAACGTGCATTTTTGGAACGATTTCGAAGATTTTTTCTTCAATAGACCTTTTAGCTATTCTAAAAAATAGTGTGGATCGGACGATATTTTTACACATTTTCGTTCGAAAGGTTCGATTGAGCGGTGTTATAGCTTCTATCACTGTTGTTCATATCCGAAAACTCGTCAGTGTGTATAATAATGCATAAAAATATCGCTCGATCCAGACTTATTTGTAGAATAGCTAAAAGGTCCATTGATTGATGAAATAAGGAAACCAAGTTAAGATGATGTCAACATTTAGGTGCTTAGAAGCGATCAGAATAGAATGTACGTCTAAAGCTTTCGTCTCATGAAAAGATTATCTATGCATTGTCTGCTGGAGTGGCGTTTTCACTGAATCTAAATGTCTTGAAAGCTATTCTTTAAAAATATGGGTAAAATCTTAGAGTGTCTTGCTTATAAAAGGCAATGATTAGCCTTTTCTTTTTGCCTAGTTTCTGTTATTCTGATCGTTTCAGCGATTTGATGACCAAGATACGTTACCTAAATAGCTAAAGTTGGTCGTCTTTAGACTTTTATCGATGGATTGAGAATGTTTGAAGATTAGTTTCCTACGGTATATCCTTCTAAGGTAGAATTTTGTTCGACTTACCCGGTAAATTCATTCGTAACTAGGCCAATATATTGATTTCAGCAATAGACCTTTTAGCTATTCTACAAAAGAGTCTGGATCGAGCGATATTTTATACATTTTATACGAAAGGTTCGATTGAGTGGCGTTATAGCTTCTGTTACTATAATAATAGTAATAATAATACACGGATTTTTATACAGGAATAACCTATCAGTATGACGAGCATACTGTTATCATTAGGGTATGACGAGCATACTGTTGTTCACATTTAAAAATTCTACAAAATATATCATAATATCGTTCGATTCAGATTCTTTTGTAAAATAGCTAAAAGGTCTATTGAATTAAATCATTTCCAAATATCACAGCCACGGCCTAATATTTTCTCTCTCCTTCTCCCGAAGGTCTTCGAAAGTGGATGGAACCCACGAAAATCACCTTCGTTAAATCAACTCGTTTCATTGTGTCGGAAGATCAACAATTTTCTACGACAAGACAAAAGGAATGTGGTTGCAATTCATTGCTTGGTAAGCTCTTCAGTCGTATTTGATTTTTTTGTTATCACCATTAAAGCAATTAAAACACAAAAAATTACTTTCTACTGTGCCATTCACATCAGGAAAAGACACAAGGTCATCTGGTCCCTACTGTGAATGACACTTACAATTATAATACTTTAACAAACAAACAAACAAGAACAATAGACCTTTTTACTTGCTAGAAAAGAGGTTTGGATCGAGAAGGTAGCTTAATACCAAATAATTTGAAAGTCTATATTGAAAGTCTATATTTGACTTTTGCGAATTAGGGTAGGGTTGGAGGAGTGGTAACTCCCAGAATTATTTGATCGGAATGTGCAACTTTGGTGTCAGGAAGAGTATCTAAAATCTACGGGGTAGTTGAAAATTTCGCACGATAATTCTGACCAATTTAAAAGTATCTTAAAGAAAGGTCCAAGAATAAATGCAGATAAGTTTATAAATTTTACAACTGTTCTTGCAAAAATGTTATTCTAATGCTTGAGTGAGGTTTAGATTCTAGAGTAGCTTGAAGCATATCTGCAAATCTGCGAAGAACCTACATGTTTACCCAACCCATTACTCTTTTTTTATTCCATTAAAAATTTACAAGACATGGTATTCATTACGATACATATAAACTACGATATAATACTACAGAGACGATACCACGGGGAGCAAGATACTATGTCTACCCCGCGGCCATTACATGAACAAATAAAGGTTGCATCAAACTGCAGGTAACTGCTACTACAAAAAAGGAAATTTACGAGAAAAAAATTTGCGAAAAAGTACTTGGTGGTTGAATTGCGTATACAACTAGGTTTTAAATGAACTCAATCAAACCGGCCAGTTTCGTGGATCACCATATAATAAAAGCTGCGTAAGAACCTCATTTGAAAGATTACTATGTCCAAATAGTTGTAATACATCGAAAACTCTAGCGAGAAGATCTCGTCGTTGAGCATCAAAGGAAAGACAGAGCAACAAAAAGAGTTCTGCATCCTCGATGCCATCATTCGTAGGGCACATTGGATTCCTTCGACGTGTAACCCTTCATTGGAGGAATCTTCGACGTATAACCCAACACCACCCATCATTCTACTGTGATCTAATAAAGCGTTTCTTTTAAATTCAAGACCATAATTCACGCACTAAACCCTGATTAAATTTTCAGGATGGTAAAATTGCATCAGCAGTCATGGTTGCAGCCTTTCTGATCTTCTGCAAGTTATTTCAGAAACCATCTATGGCTCTTGATATGTTTTCATTACGACGATGTCCACCTGGACAGACCATCGAACTAAATCCTTCCCAACGCAGGTAAGGTTATCATTTTCTTGATTTGATTGTGGTGAAATTAGAAAACATAGCTTTTACTTGTTTAATGGGTCAGTAAAAGCTGCAGACGTTTGTTAGTCTGTAGCTTCCTAACTTAGCGTTCGATTCTTTCAAAATGGCGATGATTATAATCCTTCAAAACAGGCCTAAAATCTTTGATGAAAATGAATTGTTGGCAAATTTGATCAAGGTTTTTAGATCTGTTTTGAAGGATTCTTTGAGGAAAATCTCAACAAAATCGCTTGCAACTTCAAAATTATACAGCTGAGTTTGATCCAATTTCGTCCCCAGAGTGAGTTCATTGCTCTACCTCTACTCTGGGATACAAGTGGCCACTCTGCAATTTGATTGGCTATTCGAAAACAATAGATAACACAAACTATTTCTCGAAAACTTACTAATTATTCGAATAACAACAATATAATCTAGTCACTAAGCAACAACCACTACGATGTTAATTTGTTGTTTGGAATCGAGGTCGCATAATGAGCGTTACCCTGTCAACCACAAATCCATAATGGCTGCTAATCCGCCCTTATTTTGGGCGAATTTGTGCTATGAGTACCAGGGTGTTCACTCGGCTTCGTGACTAGCGTATGACGTAAGAACACCATGGGAACGAGGTTGAGTTTGATCAACTAATTTTATATTCAAGTTGACATGTTAGCTGCACAAAAATTATCAGTTTGAAGGAACCTGATGGACTTTTAGAAAAAAACTGGGTCACAAACTCGTGAACATTGTTTAGACTCACCAAGTAGGCTCGCAGGTAAGGATAGAAGAGCCTTATGTAAATCATGTGTCTGCAATTCAATCCAATTCTAATTTCCCACTTAATGTGCACAAGTCTTCAATAAATGAGAATTTCTGACTTATTTACCCTTTTTAAATTTATTTAATTCAAAAATGAAATATCTATGTATCGAGTTAGCTCTTTTTCAGCGGTTGTATACCTTCCTAATATATATTTCTACTTTACAGATACCTGTGTTATGTAAATCAACTGATATGGGAGCCAAAGATCATTCCTCACAAGCGTCCTTTATTCCTAAAGACTGTTACAATGAGTCCAGTTCCTTTCTTCAATAAAGCGAGGTTAGTAATTCTTTGTTAAATTTCTTGAAATTGAAGATTTGAACGTATGAAACTATATAGTGACCTAGGGACGTCGTAAAGGAGAGAATTCCGCTGCGGTCTCGTATCCAGTGATACGGAATACAGTGTGCACTAAAAAGTTAAAACTTTGCTCCTCAAAGAAGTTTTTCTGTTCAGCCTCGCCATCAAATATTTCTTCAGAAACAGTCTTTGCTTCTGACAAGCAATCAATGTTTTGGATGCTTTTGAAAAACTAGAAAAAAGCTTTGCGCGTGAGTAGTTTATAAGGCCAAATTGAAGAGTTAGCACATGTTGTTTAATAATGTTTTGTCGAACAATGGTTGTTACCTTGGTCAGGTCTTTGGACGAATCTAACCGAGAAATATTTCAATCGAATCTAACCGAAAAATCACAAAACCTTCCAAACAAATATCCTATTTCCAATAGTTATAGATTTGAGTTTGCAGTTGTAGTTTATTATATTCCCTCAAACTGCATTTAACTTGTTCCCCAATAGACGATAGCGCTAAAAAAGGCATCAGGGAATTCTTTACCATGATCCTTTGCGTCTTAAAAAATTCTTATTGATTTGATTGGTGAATGTATCATAAGACGCAAAGGATCATGGTTAACAATTCCCTGGCATGGCGCCATCTTTAGCGCAATCGTCTCAGAGGTAACTCCGTGACGTGACAAATGGATTTATGAGAAAAAGTACGAATTGCATTTCGATTAGCTGGGCAGACTAAATAAGAAAGATTTAAATGTTCATTATTGATTCCAATTTCACTGAGAAAGGCAATTCATTAAAGTTAAAGATGAGGCCATTGACCAAATAGAAATTGTCTTATGCAGTTTAATGGAAATAAAAATTGGTTAGGATTATTGGATTGAAGGAAAAAAGGTAAGTTTAGATTAACTGGACAGATAGACTAAACAAGAACGGTTTTATTCTCTGCATTATTCATTACAATTTTATTGAAAATAAAAACAGGTCATAAAAGACAAGGCCACTGACCAAATAAAAAGCGGCTAACGTTGTAATGGAAATAAAAGGCAGTTAGGATTAGCCTGAACAAAAATTTTGGATAACATGGACCAGTAGACTAAATATTGTAGAAAATGATTAAGAATAGATAGAGTTAGATTAAATGATGGATATTGCAGGATTTTGTTTCATTGTTTTCTTTTCTCGAAAAATAAAATAATTGTTAACTGATTGAAAGGATAGACAAAATAAAAAGTAATAATGAGATGAATTTGATAAAGTGTTCTTTCAATAAAATTATTCAAGTACCAATTTTGAAGTTTACAAGCGACCAAATGCTCCATGGTTNGATAAAGTGTTCTTTCAATAAAATTATTCAAGTACCAATTTTGAAGTTTACAAGCGACCAAATGCTCCATGGTTGACTGATCGCATCAAATTAATCAGAATGTTCTATTGAAATATTGATACAAAATGACAGACACGATTAAGTTGATCTTAAGGGAAATTGCAGAAACAGTTCTGTTAAGATCGAGTCAACAGCTTCTTTGAATTAATGGTAAGATGGCAGTGAGAATCAATATTTCGATAAATCTTTTAGCAATTCTGTGCACGAGCCATGCTTCGTACAATTAGTAGAAATTGGAAGGATTCCCGAATATACACAATGGCGATATATAAAGCTTGCAAGTCGACCACTGGAATCTTTTGAATCAATGTTGAATCCCTCCTGATTCTGAATAAATAAAGTTTCCATTACTGTTTTTTTTTTGTCAGCTGTTTGCCATCCGTTTTTCATTCCTTTTTTTCTAGTTTGGCAGAAACGTTGAAGTGTTAATCCTGTATAAAAATTCGTATTATTATTATTATTATTATTATTATTATTATTATTATTATTATTATTATTATTATTATTATTATTATTATTATTATTATTATTATTATTATTATTATTATTATTATTATTATTATTATTATTATTATTATTATTATTATTATTATTATTATATTATTATGTTTGTCTTTGCTGTTAATTTTTATTGCAATTCAATTCTAAGAAAAATTTGATTTCAGCAGCAAACTGCGCCTTTATTTTATTGTAGTGCCTTATTTCACAAGATATTAGTTTCACGGCTGGAAAAACAAGGTGTCGCTTTGAATATGGCTCCAAATAAAAAATCGCAGATGTTGCTGTAATGAATTAAAGATACATTTAACTAGATTTGTGAAAATAAATTTGATCAGACGCGAAACTAATATTATCTGAAATAAATTAATCACAGATGGACTATTCGATTTGAAGAGGTAAGATTGTGCAATGCGATTTTTTGACAAAAATTGCTTCCCTACTGAATTTACATTGTAAAGATCTACGGCAGTTAAGTTAGCACAGGCATAGATTTTACTTTGAAATGCAATCCGTAAATTGCTGCAAGTTGTTTCATTTGACGAAATGAAGATCTTTTCTATTTTCTTCCAATTTTTACACATTATGATGGAATCAAACGATAGCATACCTCTCCGAACCTTCGCGAAACCTTTCTCGATGTTGTTAGAAATGTTTTTCTTCATTGTCACCAACACAAAGAGCCTGGGAATGGCTGTCTTTCCCAAGTTATAATAATATTGATATAATGATAAAACGAATCTTTATACAGGATAAACAATTCCACCATGTATGCTGTTGTCAACATGTGTCCTGTTAAAGGGAGAGTAAAGGGCCTGTATAAACCCTAATATGACACAGCAGCATTATAGTCGTCATTTAAAAGGTTCTGTTGACATAAATGTTACAAATTCATAACTAAAATGTTTCTTTGATAGTTCTTCGTAATGGCTAAAAGATTCTGACATTCGTTGTAAAGTTCTGCACTCATAAAATGGAAGGACTTCCTAGCAAATTCTGTTTTGATGCTGAGAAGCCTTATCAAACACTGGCTGTTTTTTGTTCGTGTTTTGTGCATTTATAATCAAAGTAGCCTTAGAAGTCGTCGTTCATAGTGCCTTTTCCTTTATGTTTAAAACGTCGAAACTTCTTCCTGTTCTGGTTTTGCACCTGTTTTCCTATCTAAAATTTATTTTGTGATGATCTTTCTTTCGAAATTTCAGAACTGGTTGTCGTCCTTTCATCGAAATTTTTCAAGGTGACCAGCGAATCCTTTCAACAGCACAAGAAATTGAACAAATGAGGTATCATTTAATTATCATTCGTTCTATCTGTAATTTAATATGTGTGCTGTTTTATTCTTCACTTTCTCGCTGTTATTCTGCATCTACTGTGCACAGTCTGTTCCCTCAACTCAAGGACAATTCTCAGTTCTCGGTCTACCACATACCGCACATACCACAAGTTCTAGCCAGCTTTTTAGACAGTTCTGTTAAGTGATATTTCTATGAAAGGTTTTCATCTAGAAGAACACCAAGAAATTTGACATAACACGTCTGCTTGATAGGAATCTTTCCAATTTTGATACTGATGGTTTCAGAAGAGGAATGCTGAGGAGACTTAAAAATTATGGCATTGGTTTTATCAATATTGAGTGACAATTTGTTAACATCAAGCCACATTTTCACTTTTTTCAATTCCTTGTTAACCACACTTTGAAGCTGATTAAGACATTCAGCTTCATAATAGATGTTAGTTCACGGTCTGACTGTATACCCTATATCATTCAAAGTTAGATTAAAAACAGTTTTTAGGAAAGTTCCGAAATACACAATGTTCTTGTGTGATCTAAAACATAACTCAGAGGTTGACTACAAGAACAGTGTCGATTGGGACCCCTCCGACATGAAACACGAGGAAACAAGTAGCCTTGTGTTTAAAGAACCGAGTTTCTAAATTTGTCTATGAGTTGAGTGAAGTCTAAAATTACCGAAATTCTAACATGCCACAAGTTTTTTGTGGGCTGTTACTGTGTTACATCAAAAACCAATTTCCTTCGAGCCCAAAATAGGGTTTTTCTAGGAGTGGTTTTATAATCTTTAGCCTGCAAGGGAGAACTTTTACGATTGCTTGAAGTAATTTTATGATTGACTTAACCAAGCAAAAAAGAAATTTTATAGCCCAACTGAAGATTCAAATTTTTATGATTTTCTAAAAGACGAAACTTTCTTGGCCCACCCGTTAACGCACACTGACGGCTGACCCCCTGCTGCTCAGTGGCACACACACAGCATCATGCATTGTCTTACTTTTCCAGGGAGTATCTCGTCACAGAGAGGAAAGTAGATTTCAATGTCAACACAAAGTTACATGGTGACGTCACAATAGCAGTTTCTCACGCTAGATCAACGTTTGGCGGGAAGGTTCAAGGAAAATTCACATCATTTAGTGTTTTCACAGTTCAGTTCCATACGGGATTTGTTGAAAATGGCACAACTACTATGAAGTTTTTGCGGTAAGTGTTACTTATTGAAGAACAGTGATTAATTTTTACATCAAGTTAAAAAAGAAGTCGATTTTGGGGCTTGAATTCTTGCCGTTCATCAAAATAACTTTATTAATTATCTTTGTATATGTAGGGGCGAACTTGACTTGGCAGACAATGATGACCAGAAATATCCATCCTCTTTTGCCGTAACATTAGATGCAGTACTCGGCAGTGAAACAACGTCCGCGCAGCCGTACACAGAGCCATGGGACAAAATGAATGCTGAAAAATTAACTCCTTATCCTTGTTTTGCAAATAAAGAAGAATATTGGGAATGCCGAGAAGAATTTGGTATGAGTTTGTTAATTTATTACCACAGACTAAATGTTATTTCTCTTTTAAGTCCTGTTATGTTTGCATGAGGGAGGCAGATGTTTCTCCGATTAGAAATTGTTGTCGTAGGATTTCAAGTTGTCAGAAGGTTGTGAAGAAATGATTAAGCATACCACGCATACAATGCTTTGACAAAAGTACTTCGAGTGCTTTTGCGATTCCCTTTGATTATAACGACAGTTTCAAGGTGTGTTTTACGAGAGCAATAATATAAGCAACGTCAACCCCTATTATTTGCAATGTGCTGAAAGTTTACAAAACGGCTATTGGATTATGTTGAGGAGAACCCTAACAGAAGGAAATCATCACTGACTTCATTTGAAGAAAAGTAAAAAAGTTCGATTTGGGTTTTGGACTATACTATTTGAGAAATTTGAGAAATTATTTCCACTCAAATAATTATGCTGTCCTCGGTACATAATTAAAGCTCCCCTGTGAAAATTTGACTATATTTTCGATAACTTGGACCCCGGCGAACATCTGACCTCTCTACGGAGCTCTGCGACGGAGGTGTATTTAAAAAGAGAGGAGGGAACCTGGGTCTGGTCTGTACGTTTGAATACCCTCTAACATGTGCAGGACAGAGCCCGCTCTATTATTGATAATGCCAGACTAAGAGACCTGTGGTCTCATAATTGGTTGACCGTTGAACAACTAACAAAATTCTATCGATCAGTTATGATTATGACATACAAAATAACCAACAGGCAATTTCCCGAAAGCCTTTAGGATAAATATCAACATAGAACGATATTCCCATTAATATAAGAGAGCTCCATACACTTAGTGGATTCAAAAGCAACTAAAAGTTTATTTTTAGAGATAAAATTCTTCTTGAAACATGACCCCAACACGACTCCCTGGAAGAGCAGCTGCTGTATAGCTGTCCTAATAAAGTCCTAAGCTTGCCTTTAAAATGTTGATATTACCCTTTTCACTTTACAGGATTAAGTGACGAAAGCTTTCAAGTTGAAAAAGAAGATATTACTGCTACAAAACCAGACATGGACCACGATAAAAAAGTTGGTCGCTCTACTTTCTTCGATAACCTTCAATGGAGTGACGTTAATTCAGCTGAGCCTGGCCATCAAAATGGTGCTTCTCCAGTTACCAATAGAAAAGTGCCCGATGATTCATTTTCCGGTTTTGCAGAACTGCGTGGGAGCACGACGGCTGCGGAGCGCTCAGGCTCGGAATCAGACGATTCGTCAACAAATTCCCAAGATAATAAAGAGACAAGAACTATCCAATCAGCTCCGCTTATTGACATTGGTTTCAGTTTTGACGACAGCAACTCCGTACCGGCTCCTGAAAGCAACTCTGTACCTGCTGCTAAGAAAACTGTCCAATCGAACGATCTATTTGATGATGATTTCGCGAATTTACGCTCTGATGCAGGTACAAATAAACAATCAGAAACGACACAGAGTTTATTTAATAACGAATTCAGTGCATTAAGAGTTGAGACTAATTTAGACAGAACAAATGCACCTGCGAAAGTATCATCGCAAAATTCGCGAAATAATAACAATAATTTTGGTGTTTTGCTTAATTTTGAGACCTCTGATACTTCAGTCGGGGGAGAGCATGTCTTAAAAAGCCCAAGCACTCCAAATTTACGATCAACAAGTGTTGAATCACCTCTAGTTGACACATCGGATTCAACCAGTAACGCCCACGCCACTAAAAGTCCCAGTTTAAAGAAAAACAAAAGTACCAGTGATTTGTTTGGAGGACATGCTGACGAAGACCTTTTCCAAGAACTGACTGATCGACATGCACCCGGAAGTAACAATACACAACAGCATGAAAATCTATTTTCAATCAGATCGAATAATTTTGTGGATCCGTTCCCGTCATCTCCTCGTGATGAAACAGTGCCTTCTAGTAACTTTGATGCCTTCTCTAGCACCTCATCAAGTCCTATGCGGCACAGTAGTAGTGCAGGGGATCTACTTGGAGACTGGGGAGGTGCGGATTTCACTTCATCTCTGAAGCCAATCGCTCCAGCGGTCAATACTGATGCAGGCATACACAGATCCGCTTCCTCAAGTGCTGATCTGAGAAATACTGGTGCTAGTAAACCAGTTGACCCTTTTGCTGATCTTGGGAATTTAACAGCGGGAACATTCCAGAATCAGAGATCACCGTCGCCAATGACCACTGCTGGAGCACCGGCCTCGGGAATCCGGACTTCTCAACCTCAGGGCACTACCTCACCCTTTGGATCCAGCGGCTCATTTGGTGGTCCGGCTTTTAATCAGCAGAAGGCACCCACTAAGCAGAAACAACCAACTCAGCAGAAAGCACCCCCAAAGAGGACAACCCCAACAGCATCTGGACCAAATTACAACGTAAGCAGTGCATTTTCTGGTGCCAGTGTATTTGGTGGAAATCAACCGGCAAGGGGTGCACTTGGAGGGGGATGGGGTAAGGAACAACATTTTTTTGCTTTCAATTTACAGGCCAACAATTTATCACATTTCACTTTGATTGAATTGTACAGACCAAGATTTTCTCGAATGGATGATGTAGCACTTTGAATCAACTTTTAAGTCTTTTAGGCCAAAAATTCTACACACACAAAATTTGGTAGAATCTGACGAATTTTCGAATGTGCAACAACAGTGACAGAATCTACAGTCGTGGCCAAAAATTGAAGACCACCTTTTAGTCGTTAACATTTGTTGGCGCAACGAGATCCAATGTTACTGAGCAGTATATGCCTATGTCATTCTCTTGGAGTTGTTTCGGGTCAATTTTCCATGAAGGTTCCGAATTTCAATCTTGTTTTTTAAGTTTGCGCCATTTTGCTATGACGCCACTATGAAATTTATAGAAATTCTTGGAAATTATAGTAGCCCTGCCGACAAGCGGGTTGACCAAACAAAAAATGTTGCCCAGCTGGAATTTATATCAATCCATGCAGAATTCATTTCTCTGATTTCTGTATGAAATATCCAAAAACCGCGAAAAAACGGCGGCTTTGAAGAAAAGTTAGAAAAGGGCTTCAGTCCACAGTTGTGGCTTTATACGACCAAAACATTTGCAGTTATATTGTGATTTATGAAACTACCCACGAAGATATGAGTTTTCCAATAAGGTGATCGTACTTTCCCTGTTTCAGTAAGCTATGTGAATGCATTAAACTCCTTGCAGGCTGCTTACTAAAATTGTATTCTGGTGTATACAGAACCAATGTTGTACCCCTTGGATGTTTTGGCTTGTGATAGCTGAGAATATCTAGTTTTTAAAGTTCAGAATTTTCAGGGAGTGGTACTATCATCTGACGAACTCAATGGAGACCATTGTGTTGAAGACAAGGTGTGAAAAACGAAATCAATTCTTAAAAAAGAGGAAACGATTTCCCCTTATTATACCGGGTGTCCCAAAAAAGTATCCCCGTTTAAAAACTCACCAAAACTCGATTATCAAACCTATCATAAAATTTTCTTTTTGATTTGTTTTTTCGGTGATGAAATATATTTAAAGATGACGAAGTGTTTATTTTCTCTACTTAAAATTTATATATGAGAGGTTGAAATCCTTATTCTGAGCTATATTCTTTAAGCAGCATTGTGAGATTTTTCATTATCCTTTCAAGTCTCCAATGATAGTTTGCGTTTCTTTCCGATATGTATGACCAAACTAGAAGCTTGATATACAAAAAAGAAATTAATCTGGTAATCATCAGTGCAGTATGCTTCAAAACCAGGCAGCCCTAAAAAGAGCAAAATTTGCTAATTTTAAAACCAGTTACAAGATCAGCTTTACCTGGGAAAATAATTTGGTCTTTGATCTACTTGCCAAAAAAGAAATTTAAAAGATTGGCCATGTAATGAAATGTTGGTGATTTTTCAAACAGGGGTACTTTTTGGGACATCTGGTATCTTGGAAATCTGTTATTTACCACTGACTCCTAAATATCATTTGGTTAAACAGCTTAAAATTATGTGTCATATTGCATGTTGTTCTTAGGTCAAAGACCGGCAAGCAATAATGAGTTCAGTGATATTCTTGGAGCACAGGGATTCAAGCCTTCCAGTGAACAACAAAAAGAAACTTTGAAACAACTGACCCAGCAGGTTGATTGCGAAGACGATGACCCAGTTAAACGAAAGGTTAAATTGTTTTCTTTTCTTTTTAATCTTTTCTGTTCTGTTAGATCTTTCAAAGTCTTCTTTTCACGTGGCTGCAACAAAATTTAGTATTGAAAGTAGGCTTGAAGACTGGAACTATACTTTGACAGCAAGAGGGAGGAATGTTTTTTATGCGCGCGCATGTTCTTGGAGCCACGAATTTATGCACAAATGCCGTAGGTACAGAAATCGATTTCCAGGCCAAGATGTTCATAGAAAAACTTCTTCTTCACCATCCTGGCGCGTCCAAACTCGTTGAAAATAAAATTCCACGTGTGGTTTGGAAGATTGGAAACGAATAGAGAACGATCGGGGCGAAAACTGCGACCCCCC
>REGM01000267.1:155775-178966 GCA_004194415.1 Aurelia aurita | reverse complement strand
AATCCGAAATCATTTTTAAAACATTACTCGATAGTTAACTTGAACATAGATACCTTGTTTGTTGACATTAGTGCTTTGAGAGTAGAGATATAAATCTTCAAAGGACAAAGTTGCCTCCACCTCCAAACCAGAGCTTTAGCGTTTTGGCCTAAGCAATATCCACAATTTGTTTCACTTAAAATGAATAAAGTTTACTTCAGAGCCCCCTTGGGGATAAGCCTCACGTAAATTATATTTTTTGAAACGCATTTGTTGTGCAGTTTTTAAGTTTTCTCCTCCTGATTCAAATTTTTCCAAGTTTATTGTTGACTTATTCACTGTGCTTTAAGAATTTTCTTAGGCCAAAACACCAAAGCTCTGGTTTGGAGGGGGAGGCAAATTTGTCCTTTGAAGATTTATGTCTCTACACTCAAAGCACCAATGTCGACAAACAAGGTACCTATGTTCAAGTTAACTATCGAGTAATGTTTTAAAAATGATTTCGGATTAATTCATGCTAAATTCTGATCGTTAGGGTTGACCAAATCTGTATACTTATTTTTGGGACACCCAGTAGTTTTTTTTCTAAGAGCTGTGTTCCTTCAAGTCAGTTAGCTTTGTCTCTGAATTAACCAAAATACAGTTCCTTTATGGGCTTTATGGTGATGATGCAAAAAGCTGGTTTTGTTTAGAAGAAGTAAATATGTGCAAAACTGCAAATACGTGATGAAGAGGAATATCGTAATTCATAATAATAATCATAATGCAAAGCAATCGCAGTTATCAAAATTTAGTCTAAAAATAGTATAAACATTAAAAAAACCTTAAAATATGTAATGCCTGATAATGATTGTTATTGAGAATTTGGGGCGTTTTTTTTCTTTTAAAAGTTCTTCCTCTTTAAAATGAATGTATCCATAGTCAATAGAAAAAGAACTATTTATCTCACCAGAAAAGAATCACAGGCAGGTCTATGTAAAAACTCTTCAGTGAGAAGAGAGAAAAATAGATGATCAAAAAAGCCTGGGGGTACTTAGTACATTTTGCTCACGGGATGTGCACTCCTTTCCGGGTACCGTTTTCGCCTCATTTTCCTAGCGCCGGGTATCGAAAGAAGGCAATTTTTCTAAAACCAGTTGTCAAAGGGGGTATTTTCTTCGAGCGAACTGTTATTTCAATGATGCACAGTGTAGTTTTTACGTTTTGGAGTATACTTTTCGGGGATTTTTTCTAAAGCCAGGCATCATTTGGAGGGGAAAATTCTAGAGCCGGGTCAAAACATTATTTCTTGGAGTGCACACCCCCGTACTAATGAAAGTCAAGTATCCCCCCCTCCCCCGGGCAAAACAGCCCTTGAAACGCCGCCAAAAACGCTGGAACCAGTTTCTTCTTGTTTGAAGTGGGATATTTTGGCGGGAAAAGTCACATGTCACATGCATGTTGCTGCAGTTGTTCAACGTGAAGGCGTTGGATGTCCCAAGAATCAGTGCGTGATGCCATTTCGTCCTTGCGTATGTCGAGGTGAAGCAAATGGTGGATTGATGTCGTTGTAGAACTCAACAAAATCCTAATTCATCGAAGCAGCAATAATGCCTGCCATGGAGTACGAATCTGAATATGGCATAGACGTTGTCAATCGGTTCGCAGGGCTAGCCTTTGAGGCAGATGATCCCCTCGAGCTGATAAAACAAGCCCAGCAAAAAGGAAAGACGCTGAAGGCCGAGAAGAAGCAGAAAGGTGGCAAGACAAGTGCAAAGCCCCAAGAGAAAGTACAGACGATCACACCCAAAGAAACCGTAATTGAAGATGTGAAGAAAGAAGGTGAGGCTTCTTTTCAGTGGTAAATGAAGTGCTATCTTAATGGCTCACTTGCAGCTAAAGGCACGTGCTTTCAGGAAGCACGTTTCGCAACATCCTGACTTTCCTCCCGTCCTTACTGTACGAAGTAATCGCTTTTATTCGTGCCTTTCTGAGACTGGGACATTCCCTCTAGTACCACTTAGATCTCTTAAAACACAGGATTTATCAGAAGTATTTTGGGGAAAGGTTCGAAAAACATACCGCAAAAGGCCAGACGCTGAAAACGCTTCATCACGCGCTTTTTGCAGGTACCCAGCTTAAACATGTCGGCATTTCTTCGTTCACAAGATATCGCAACTAAAGTGGATGATTTAGCTAGTGAAGCAGATTTCCAGGCGCTTAGCGAGCTCGCAATCTCTGAAATTTGAAATCTGAAGGCTCTTTTTATGGGGAACATGTTGGGTAGAGTACCGGCAATATTGATTGATTCTGAACTTTAGGTTTGAGGGTGCCTGATGGCCTAAGTAAAGTTATGTCCAAGGAGACGCACTTTCAAGGAAGTTGAAGTCCAAAGTTTCACAACCACCATTGTTGTCTTTCTTTTCTACATACAGGGAAGTGTAGCCAGGTGATCCGCAGATTTGCACCCTCATGGTTGTACCAAAACAGCAAAAAAATTAGAGGCAAACTTTGTTCCAGGTAATCTTGGGCGTGTCTATCACAAACTCTGCAGTGTAACAGAATTTTATGCCAGCCATATGCGCAGAAAATGACAACTTTTGCTGTGTACTGAATGGAAGTTTTTCAATAGCAGCTTCGAACTGCTATTGAAAAACTTCCATTCAGTACACAGCAAAAATTGTCATTTTCTGCACACAGGGTTGGCATAAAATTCTGTTTCACTGCAGAATTTGTGATTGACACGCCCAAGATAACCTGGAACAGTGTCTTTGGTGCACCTAAAAATATAAGATTTTGCCAGACGAGATCTTGTGCCTGAAGACCAATGAAGCAGTAGTGGCATGTTCAGTCTGTGATTCCTTTGTTTGAAAAGTAGATAACAAAAGATCTCGCTACAAAATTGTCATGCATATCAAAGTTTATTCATAAATCTTCTGCATGCAGTTGCCACCCTCTGCAGACTGGCCAGAACTGTAATGTATTGCTTTCATTCCAAACTCCCACGCCAACGTCATTTTTCTACCAGCCCCCACCCAGGGTGGATTCCATGTATACTCCTTGTTGAAGTAGGGCCAAAGAAGAAGTTTTATTCACACCAGGAAATAGTTATTGAGTCTATATTCTGGAAGTCGATGTCAAAGGAGTCATTTTGAAAAATTGAGTCCATTATAGAAAAATCAGTGTAGCTCATTAATGAATGTTTTTAGATGTCTAAACAATGTAAAGCCCTTTTTATTTCATGATCCCAATGAGCTTGAAAGTATCTAATAAATTCCCAGGCAAATCAAGGTATTTATAAAGACTCAGCAGCCACCAAGATTGACTTCAAGAGTACTGCAGTATTTTCTGTGCATTTTAGATATTAATTATAAATTAGAAACTTGTTTTAGGAAATTGCCCTGGCCACGCAAATTTTATATTAATATTTTGGCTTCAGCCATTATTGGCTGGGGCTTCGGCACCCTCCTACTTTTGCACCAGTACGCCCAAAAAAAATTGTTTCTGTGCCAAAGATTTTATTGCTTTCTAACACAATTTCATTGTTCTCCACAACATTTGGGGCAACCACATCCCCTTTCCCTAGTGGCCACCACTGCCACTGTATCAAATCTAAATTAGTGTCCTCAATGATGATTAGGTTTGGAATTACCGTATGAAATGCAGTGATTACGATATCCTGGCACCAGATCTGAGAGGACAATGAGTACCGTCTGTTCACTCAACTCAGACCTGGCCGTAAGCTATTTTAGTGGCGCGCGGTAAATCACGCGCCTCGCTAAGCGAGGCGCGCGATTTCAAGCTTTTGATATTGCTCTGTAAAAGAGGGATTTTAGAGGATAAGAACGAAGAAAGGAGTGTTTCAGCACTTGGTAATGCAAACACGACTGGAAATGAGTTGAAATAACAAGATTTGATTATATTTTGAACGGTAACAGCAATACAAACAATCGCTTTTTCGTCCGTCTTACATTCTTTGTCCAACTCTCGTATTTAGGCCGTTTGATAACCACTGCTTNTCATGTGATCAGTTTGAATGTCAACCAATCATTTGCCGAGAATTTGATGGATGTTGACAGGTTGGGATACGCTGGCCTTATATATGGACACATTACCTTAACCATACCACTAATTATTTCCTTGTATTTCATATCCAAGGGGTCCCAGTGGATTCTTGTAGTCCCTCTTTTGTGCTCTCTTTTAGACCACAAAAGAGCATTGTACGTTTGAACGAAAAGGCATACTGGCCAGAATGAAAAGGCATACTAGCACCTTTTTGCATGCTGAATGATGGTTAATCAGACTGTGAACTAAGAACTTTCCATGATTTGAGTGAACAATGTTATCCACGCCTTGTGCGGAAGAAAACTACAGGTGCTCAAAAATTAGAGCACCTTAAAAATTCTAGGTGCTTGATTGAGCACCTGGGGAGTTGCTCCTGAACATAAAGAAATTATTGTTAATACATGACAACGCAAAAAATGACGGCAAAAAATGACCTGAACAGGCCAAATATAACAACCAGAATCTTTTTGTTAAATTTACATGCCCGCTCACTGTATAAAAAAGGTATCAACCCAGGTGCTCATTTTATCAAGCTCCTAAATTTTTCCAGGTGCGTGTGGAGGTGCTTGATCAAGCTTGAGCACCTCTCCTTGCAAGGCCTGATGTTATCATCTGCTCTTTGATTAGCTGATTTTAATTTATTGTGCCATTTTATTCCGGTTTGGTTACATTACACAACGCACTTTTCAAATCAAGACTTGTGAATATTTATAGTTGATCCACTCTAAAAAAATTGTGCTCTTTAGGACCAAAGGGTGACAGACCTGAAAGACAAGACAGAGGAGAACAACGTGGTAGAGGCAGAGGAAGGGGGAGAGGCCGGGGAAGAGGAGCTGGCGGAGACAGGCCCCCAAGGGAAAGGAGAGACTTTGGTGACCGTAAAGAAGGCAATGATCAACAAGATGATGGAGAACACAAACCATTTGGAGGTGAGAGAAGGGGTGGCTTTGGTGGTGAAAGGAGGGGAGGATTTGGGGGTGAAAGAGGTGAAAGAAGAGGCTTTGGTGGAGAACGAAGGGGAGGTTTTGGTGGAGAAAGACGTGGCTTTGGAGACAAACAAGGATTTGGAGGAGATAGGCAAGCAGATAGGCAAGGAGTTGGAGAAAGGCAAGGGGTTGGGGAAAAGAAAGCGTTTGGAAATGACAGTGAATCAACTGGTGAAAGGAAAGGCTTTGGTGGAGGGTTTGGAGAACAAGGTGATCAACAGGAGGATGGCTTTGGACGACGAGGGGGCCGTGGATTTTCAAGACCAAGAGGCAGGGGCAGAGGAAGAGGTGGAAGAGGCCGTGAATTTGACAGACATAGTGGCAGCGACAGGAGGTAACTTTCATTATATTCTGCCTCCACTTCTGAGTCAAATTTATCAAATCTGATCCATCTGCATCTAAGCTAGAATCAACATTGTTTTATTGAACCACTAAAACGGCATTCAAACTAACACAACATCTTTATCTGAAACGGGCAATTCTTCATGGGAAACAAGAAATGAAAAAAGTTAAATTTGCTTTTTTTGGAAAATATATTGCTAACATACGACCTGTATGTTCATTACTTGTTTGTAAATAGCAGTTGGGTCCCATTTTCAAAACTTGAATCATAATATCACTTAAAATAAAAAAAATTAGAAGATTTTCTTGGAAAATGAGTAAATTTGGAACAATTTTCTTGCAGAAAACACTGATACAAGAATTAGTTAAAACAACTTGTTTATGGAGATATAAACCCATCAGATATTTGATTTAGTTTACTGATATAACAATGAAACTGTTGTATGCTAAAAACAGACTTTCTGAAAACAATTTTTGTCAAGAACTCATTTTTATTTTGTGCATTTCGGAGAAGTAATTCCGTTACCAAATGGATGTAATTCCGTTACTGACAATAACAGTTACTGGAGGAGAATGCCAAAACATTTCTTTCTGAAAGAATTGTATTTTGCAAGCCTAATGTCATAGATGTTGATATATCATTAGAAATTAGTGTTAATCTTAATGCATATATTTAATTTCCAGTGGTTTTACTATTGAAGGAAAACATTCTAGTAATTCCGTTACCATGGTTTATTTGTTCCCCACCATGGCCAGTTGATAAATAAAAGATCCAGCTTTTGCCTTGAACGTATTTCATCATAAGGACATTACATATTATGTTTTGCTATTTTACTTGGTTTGTAACAACAAAATGTGAGAATATTTGATGGTTATTAGTGCCAGTTTTGCCTCTGAATGTAATTCCGTTACCAAAGAATTGCCCAAACATGTTAAATTTCAACCAATCAAATGAATTCGATTTGTTGGATTGACCAATTAGAATGCATCATTTGATATCCTGGTTTTGTTTAAGCTAGTTTAACTTGCAAGTGTTAATGGGGTATTTAAGACAGCAGCTCAAAATGAGTTTGTCATATTTTTGCATCTGCCTTATTCAGAAGAAATGTTTGATGGTTGTACTGGGTTCACCAAAAAAGTATCTGTGGTGACCTGCTATCATGAAGATGAGAGGTTCAGCAAATCATTTTTGTCTTTTAGTGAAGTTTTAACTTGATTTTGTGATAGCGTAAATTACTCATCCAGTTGTTTGCCTGACATCTAATGTGAGACAGAATTAAAAAATATAGGGAACTTGTTTTAAACATTTCAATATGTTATCTTTATTGATGAACTGTTCTATGTTCTAAATGAACTGTCCTGAATGAAGTGTTAATGTAAGACAGAATTTAGTGCAGATAAACCTGTCATATATGTAATGTGATCAAGCCACCTTTTAGCTGTGAGTCCCAAATCTTTTTGTATTGCTTCTGGGGTAATTTTGCAATTTTGCAGAGTTAAATTGATAAATCTGTATGAGTGCTAGTGAATCACATACATTGTAACAAATGAAGCTCTCCATGATGATTAGGTTTGGAATTACCGTATGAAATATAGTGATTACGATATCCTGGCACCAGATCTGAGGGACTGTTGACTTTGTTAAAGTTTAGGTTTAGCACATTTCAAAAATTAGGTAAAATCCCAGTTGTACTTACTTCAGTTTCCGGAGTATATTACTTCGTTATACTTCTCTTGGATCATGTTAACAAGTATAACTCAACCATGATATTCTAAAAACATAAGTTTAGATATTTCTGGAATTTTATAAAAACATTTGGTGGTTAGTTCCATGGAACAAAGTATTTACTGTTGGTTCTTTAAAACTCAAGTGACTTCTCGGCCCCTCTTTTACTGTTTTAATTGATCAATAGTTACCCTTCCAGTTCTGTGAGGGCAACGGAGAAGAGAGATGGATCAGGAGCATTCAACTGGGGAACGCCACAAGATGAACTAGAAGCAAGGTATGATTAAACAGAATGTAGTGGTAACATCTACAGAATCGTGTTCAGTGATCAGAAGTTTTGTTAAAATTTTCACAAGATTTTGCAAGAGCAGTGATTTCGCAGAATCGTGAGTTAATTACATATATCATGAGTTAATTTTATGAGCTTCGAGTTAAACTTTGCAGCAGGGAATGAGGCTCTAAACCAGGCTGTACGAGACGAGGGGCAGTAAGTCGCATCAAATGTAGCAGGTCTAGCCTATGTCCTCAATGATGATTAGGTTTGGAATTACCGTATGAAATACAGTGATTACGATATCCTGGCACCAGATCTGAGAGGATGGATGAACATATCATTGTATCTTGTCAGAAACAAACAATTATGAACAAAGCGTTTCTAAATATGAAAGAAAGCTTCATTTTAGTGTTTTTAGTGTTAGTTCTTTTGTTGCTCTACTGGACTTATAATACAAGGAGAAAAGAAATTTAAAACATTTAGGTATGCTGAAAAATTAGAAAGTAACATTAACGTGATCTTAATCGTAAAATTTCCAAGATTTTTTGTTATTTTTCTGTTATTTTTCTCCTTGTCAGGCTATTTGACGGACTCCACCTTTTACATTTTAGTGAAGAGGCCAATGTTGTAACACAGATGGATGATGAAGTCAAAGGATCTTGGGCTGATGCAGCTGAACAATCTGAACAACCGGAAACGTATGTCTATTTTATTGACAGATCTCAACTTTGTCCTCAGTGATGAACTCAACTTGGAATTACCGTATGAAATACAGTGATTACAAATTTTAGGCACAACTGAGAGGACCTGATCTAAGCCGAGAGGAGCAAGATATATATCTTTTTGACCACATCATCATCTACTTGGCTGCAAAATTTTGTTGCGTAGTTATTGCTGTTTGTTGGGGAAAAAATTCTTTGCTTTTGGTTTGGTATCCGTCTATGTCATTAACAAAAGTATATGAACAGGAAGATGTTAGGATGCACAAGCTTGTTGTTGCTATGTTTGCTCTGGGTCTGCTTTTATTTGCAAATTTTTGTGATCTGGCATGGAGCAGTGGTGAACACTTTGCGGAATATTTGGGGAGCACATCTATTGTTTCAGATGAAAGGCATTGTTCATTCCTATTGTGTCTGCCACTGGTTAGGGGGGTGCTTTGGTCACCAGTGAGCAAGGATGCTTTAGATTTTTCCCAGTTTGCGGAAGAAATTATTATATGCTCAAGTTGAGTGGTATTCTTATTGTGTCCATACTGCTAGTTATGTAGTATCTTGCTAAGTTTTCTTTTTGTAAATCTAGCACTGAGGGTGAAGGAGAGGCGTCAACTCCCAAGGAGGAAGAAGCAAAGGAAATGACCCTGGATGAATACAAGACGATGATGCAGAAAGAGAAACCACAGATGTCATACAACGTCAGGAGGGCTAATGAAGGAGAGAAAAGTTTCCCAAAGAACGCAGTTGCCGTGAAAAAATTGACTGAAGATGAACAAGAACAAGATGGATCCCTATTTTTCCCCAAAAGGGTATGTAAACATTTTGGTGTTGCGTTGAGAAATAAAATCATACAGAACATGTCTAAAGGATTATCAGGTATCAAAGTAATGTTGTTTTGTAAAAACAGGCATGCACAACAGTATTACAACGGTTATTAGAGCTGTTTAGAGGAAGTGCGCAAAATGTTCAGTGTTAGTTTTGATAGCAGTCAACAGCTAGTGTGACATCTATTCTGTTACAAGTTTACAAAGATCTTGAAAAGTGTGTATCCTCCATGATAAGCTTATTTGGAATTACCGTATGAAAGATAATGATTACNATGGATCCCTATTTTTCCCCAAAAGGGTATGTAAACATTTTGGTGTTGCGTTGAGAAATAAAATCATACAGAACATGTCTAAAGGATTATCAGGTATCAAAGTAATGTTGTTTTGTAAAAACAGGCATGCACAACAGTATTACAACGGTTATTAGAGCTGTTTAGAGGAAGTGCGCAAAATGTTCAGTGTTAGTTTTGATAGCAGTCAACAGCTAGTGTGACATCTATTCTGTTACAAGTTTACAAAGATCTTGAAAAGTGTGTATCCTCCATGATAAGCTTATTTGGAATTACCGTATGAAAGATAATGATTACAAATTTTTGGCAAACTCTGAGAGGATATACGCTAAACGCAATTCAAATATTTCTGTGCTAATCTGTCTTTTCTTGTTGAGAAATGGGGATGCATAACTATTAGTATGTTCTTTTTCATTTTATTTGCATAGATTATTGAAGAGAAAATAAAGACCTCTGGCAGGGAAAAGAATGTCCTCCAATTTGACCTGAAATATGCTGCAATGGACTCTAGACTTACCAGTGGAAATACTGGTGGTGGCCGTGGAAATAGACGTGGAGGTAGAGGGAGTCGTGGAGGACGTGGAAGTTCAAGGAGAGGTGGCCGTGATGGTGGTGACCGACAGGATGAAAGAATATCCGGAGGATTTGGAGAGAAGGAGCCAGCAGTTGTGGAGCATTATGACGAGGACTTCCCAAATCTGCAGTGAACTAACACTTGACTGGTCAGATGATGACAGCATTGTAGGCATTTTTTGTTATTCCTAATCTGTGAAATTATTTGGAGGAAATAGCATTGTGAAGTTACAGTGAAAGGTAGTGTAATATTGGAATTGCCTTGATTCCTGTGCTGAAATTGTAGGAAGACATAATTTATTCTTACCATTGAGTAACTGCAAGGGACTGATCATTGGACAGCAGTGCAGTTAAAAAATGTGAACTATTACCAGTAGTTTCTAGGGTTTTAAATTGATCAAGGGTATTGTTTAGATGCTTGTTCGTGCTCCCTTTAGCAGTGTATTTGAATAAAAAGAGCCCAGAGTTCTATGTAATTAGTCAAAGAAGGCCGTGTGACATTTAGTAGTATGAGTCTGGAGGCCAGTTTATGCAGTTTTCTAAGTACTGGCTTCAAGATCAACCCTTTTTATCCAGATAATCAGTGGTAAACTGGCTGTGAGAAAATAGTGAAAGGTTTTTACACATTGGTATTATGAAAGGGTTTTGCCTAGTGGAGCATTATTCGAGTGGAGAACATTACACAGTTTGCCCCATGACAAATTCAACTTGTTAACTTTATGAAGCATTTCAGCAAGGGTCTGTTACAAGTAACAAGGCTAACCATTTTGTTTTGGAGAGATTGGAAGATTATCAAAATTGGATTAGCAAAGCTTAAACTTTTATATTTTACTTTGAAATTGTTGTATGTTTTTATGAAAGCAGTTGATCAAATGGACTCGCTGCCCAGATTTATATTGTATGTGAAGTGAACTCCGTGTAGAATGAGTTCTACAGTACCGGCCTTGTGTACATTGACACTGGTTTGTTGGCTAAGAATTCTTAAGAAATTTTTGATGATTTTCCAAATGTTTTATACCTCTCATCTCAAGAATTCTTTTATCATGGTATGAAGAAATCTTAAGACGTGTAGTGATGTTGATGTACACAAGGGGTACTGTACTTGGAAAAAATCGCAAAGGAATGACTCTAAATCCAGAGCGTCGTCAAAATCTCCAGATTGTAAAAACTTGTTGCACTAATTGTATTCCCCCTAGACTTGGTCAGCATAACAAGGCTTAAGTATCCCTTTGTCAGTTGCAGCAAAAGCAATTTTATTGTAATACAGATACGTTTTACAGAGTTATAATTTCAGAAATGTTTGCAATGCTCCAAGCTTTGAACAACTAAGTAAACATTGTTTGAAATACATTTGATCTTTTATTTGTCAAATTGAATATTTGTCTGTGAAAACATTGCTTCACAAAAATTGTGCTCGATACAGGGGAAAATTGCCAACATGATCCAATGGAAAGGATTGAATGACACAAACAATAAAACAAGCTGAATGCTTAAACAATGTTTGCTCGTTTGTACAATGCTTTAGAATATGTTTGTCTTTGTTTTCAGCCGTGTTGGTTGTTGTAATGACGCGAATGTCTGGTCCCTCATTGAGCGAAGANGCAGCAAAAGCAATTTTATTGTAATACAGATACGTTTTACAGAGTTATAATTTCAGAAATGTTTGCAATGCTCCAAGCTTTGAACAACTAAGTAAACATTGTTTGAAATACATTTGATCTTTTATTTGTCAAATTGAATATTTGTCTGTGAAAACATTGCTTCACAAAAATTGTGCTCGATACAGGGGAAAATTGCCAACATGATCCAATGGAAAGGATTGAATGACACAAACAATAAAACAAGCTGAATGCTTAAACAATGTTTGCTCGTTTGTACAATGCTTTAGAATATGTTTGTCTTTGTTTTCAGCCGTGTTGGTTGTTGTAATGACGCGAATGTCTGGTCCCTCATTGAGCGAAGATTTTTAGTTGAAATAGCATAGTCCTTTTTACTTTACCAGATTTTAGGTTTGGATGAAGCGATTTGACTTCGTAAATCATCAGTATTTGAAGTTCAGACTTTTGAGATCAAATTTGATCTTCCATCATTTCGTAGAAAGAGTCGCTCGTTCAAATTTTGTTTTCTACTTGGTAAAAAGGTTTTGTTATCTTTCATTTGAACACAATACAAAGGTATTGTTTAGGCTCTTCTGACATTTGTCATTGCAGTTTGTTAAATCATATGAGAGGAGATGAAAAGATCTGAACTTGCAATTAGTATAAATTTTGCCATATTGTGTCAGACTGTTAGAGCAAGTTACTTGATTGTTGTAGCTGCTTAATTTGTGTTTCTCACCAATAACCTGATTTAAAAGATGAGATCTCATAGGTCTATAAATAGCCTATTGCATTGATAATGCAACACGTGGCGCAAGAAAGCAAAACCAACAGAAGCAATGGCGTGTTTAGGTTTCTCTTTGTCCTATCTATAGACAGCGCCATTTAGCTTCGGTCATTCGCTTAGGCTGATGTTTCAAGGATAGTTTTATTACTCAAGTTCAGTTATCGGTGGAATATATTTGTATTTTCGATGACAGTGCCTCAGACACAGCTTGCATAAATGCTTGATAGTTATGAGAGCTCTTGATGTTCTCTGTTGATAATGATTTCATTGTTATTCTTATTTTTCCAACTGGTCGATATTATCAGATGAAATCCAAGAGCAGGGCCGTATTAAGGAGAAATTTTAGGTTAATAGGAACAATCTTATAGTTCGTATTGTATTTCAGATCTTATATTTCGAACTTATCTCAAAGTTTGCTATGACCAATGTCAGAATCCTTAGCTGATGGTTCCGATGCAATAAGCTATTTGTTAAAGTAACTCGCGTATCAAGTATGAGTAAACTAAACATCGTACTTTAGAACCAACCTTCGTGTATACCTAGTATGTGTCTGAATTGTTGTCACTAGCTCTGTCCATCGTGATACTTGGGGTGTGTTTGATTGGTAATTTCATACTTGCCAAATTCTGAAGACTTCGTAGAGATAGAAATATACTTCCCAATCAACCGCTAAAATCTTGAAATGGTAGGGTTTTGAACTCACCGCTAGTGTTTGCTAATGAAAACGAGAATCTGTCTTAAGTCTGCCGAACCTTCTACCTTTTGGAGCAGAAGGTTCAGAAGGCCTTCTAAACCTACCATTTTGAGAATTAGGAGTCAATCAAACACAAATTCCGAGTCTACCAAGTCTACCGTTTTCATAATTGTTACCAATCAAACACACCCTAGAAAGACATAGTATCTGATCTGATATGACTCGGGATGAGAGATGTTGCTTCAGCCCATTTATCGTGTTCATAGTTCTGTTTTATTCCGGCCTGTTAGGTAGTTGGTAGTGGTTGGTAGCATGTCGAAGTGTAAGCGTATGTTTGAATAAACAAAGACATGCAGGATTCCTTAAAACCTGGGTGGCCAACTCACTCAATCTGCGTGCATATGAGTTTGTTAAGGGAAGATGCAAGTATACATCAATGCAGAAGAATATTCAAAACTAGGAAAGAAATTAAAAACTGCACAACAGATGAGTTTTACAAAATATGATTTACGTGACACTTATCAGGAAGCTTCGAAGTAAACTTCGTGAAATAAATCGTTGATATTAGTGAGTGAAGTTAATTTCGGAGCTACCTTGATGATAAGTGTCACGCAAATTATATTTTGTAAACCGCATCTCTTGTGCAGTTTTTAATGTTTCTCTATCCACAAAAAAGGTATCTATGTTCAAGTTGACTATCGAGGTATGTTTTAAATATGTTTTTGAATTGATTCATGCTAAATTCTAATCTCGAGGGTCGACTAAGTCTGTTTACTTTTTTTGCGACACCCGGTGAGTACACCGTTAATCGTTACTGCATGCAAGGGCGGCGGGGTGTGATGGTGTGGATACAGCTATTGCCCTTTCCAAAAAAAACCTTTCTGTAGGTTACTGTTAAGGGCATAGTCGTTTGTTGGATTTGAAGATGCTGGCGCCCGGGGTGGGTAATTCACTATCCAGTCATACGTGGATGTCGGGTAGTTTTTGTCACAAAAATTCTGGGAATGTTCAGGTTTAGGATGGGTAGCAATTTTACAATTGTTTTATAGGGAAAACACTTTTTGGAAACCTCACCCATATTCTGGGATTCTGTCTCGAAATCCCGCCTGTATTTTTTGGATTTGGTTATAACAGAAATTCTTGCAGCGCACACCCCTATCTGACCCAATACGTGGAGATCGTAATTTGACCTTGACCTGATTGACATGCTTGTAATACTAAAACTTTACTATAGTTCGAGCAGTGCTGTTCCTTGCAGTGATATCATCTGGGCCTAAGCTTCTCTTAGCATAAAACCCTTTTTTCCGTTGCCCCGAAAAAATTTAGATGCAATTCTTAAGCTAGATGATTCACTTACCAGTGATTTGGACATCAGTTTGACTTCGTTTGTACTTCTGCAAATTTTTATAAGAAACAACCATTCTTTGCTAAATTCTAAAATATTTCGTCTGTCCATATTTTTCTCTTTACACACTCCGCTTCAGNTGACACTTATCAGGAAGCTTCGAAGTAAACTTCGTGAAATAAATCGTTGATATTAGTGAGTGAAGTTAATTTCGGAGCTACCTTGATGATAAGTGTCACGCAAATTATATTTTGTAAACCGCATCTCTTGTGCAGTTTTTAATGTTTCTCTATCCACAAAAAAGGTATCTATGTTCAAGTTGACTATCGAGGTATGTTTTAAATATGTTTTTGAATTGATTCATGCTAAATTCTAATCTCGAGGGTCGACTAAGTCTGTTTACTTTTTTTGCGACACCCGGTGAGTACACCGTTAATCGTTACTGCATGCAAGGGCGGCGGGGTGTGATGGTGTGGATACAGCTATTGCCCTTTCCAAAAAAAACCTTTCTGTAGGTTACTGTTAAGGGCATAGTCGTTTGTTGGATTTGAAGATGCTGGCGCCCGGGGTGGGTAATTCACTATCCAGTCATACGTGGATGTCGGGTAGTTTTTGTCACAAAAATTCTGGGAATGTTCAGGTTTAGGATGGGTAGCAATTTTACAATTGTTTTATAGGGAAAACACTTTTTGGAAACCTCACCCATATTCTGGGATTCTGTCTCGAAATCCCGCCTGTATTTTTTGGATTGGGTTATAACAGAAATTCTTGCAGCGCACACCCCTATCTGACCCAATACGTGGAGATCGTAATTTGACCTTGACCTGATTGACATGCTTGTAATACTAAAACTTTACTATAGTTCGAGCAGTGCTGTTCCTTGCAGTGATATCATCTGGGCCTAAGCTTCTCTTAGCATAAAACCCTTTTTTCCGTTGCCCCGAAAAAATTTAGATGCAATTCTTAAGCTAGATGATTCACTTACCAGTGATTTGGACATCAGTTTGACTTCGTTTGTACTTCTGCAAATTTTTATAAGAAACAACCATTCTTTGCTAAATTCTAAAATATTTCGTCTGTCCATATTTTTCTCTTTACACACTCCGCTTCAGACAACTGTAAACTGTGTATCACAAAAGAATTGCATAGCAGGGCATTTCTAATATGATAAAACAATCCACCTTTTCAAGGTACGAGCGCCAAAGCGGAATTTGTTTGAGCTTTCGCATCTTTGAGTCTAGAATCTTGCTCTGCGTACAAAGTATAGTATGGAAACAAATTTTTACATTCATATCTGTCTTTATTTCGAAATTATGGCGACATAAAGAATTTGAGTTCATAAGGGCTTTGACCGTGAAAACAAAGTTTGGACAAAAATTTGTCCAAACTTTGATTTCGCGGTCAAAGCCCTTATGAATTTGAATTCTTTATATCTCCATAATTTCGAAATAAAGACAGATGGGTATGTGAAAATTTGTTTCTATACTATACTTTGTACGCAGAACAAGATTCTAAACCCAAAGATGCAAAATCTCAAACAAATAAAAAATTTCCGTGTTGGCGCTCTTATCTTGAAAATGTGGATTCGATTCGTATAGGAAATTGTACAGAAAAGGAAATTTATGACTTTTTTGAGAGCTAAGGTAGATGTGCCTCTCCTGCAATAACGATAACGGTGTACCTATATNTCTAATATGATAAAACAATCCACCTTTTCAAGGTACGAGCGCCAAAGCGGAATTTGTTTGAGCTTTCGCATCTTTGAGTCTAGAATCTTGCTCTGCGTACAAAGTATAGTATGGAAACAAATTTTTACATTCATATCTGTCTTTATTTCGAAATTATGGCGACATAAAGAATTTGAGTTCATAAGGGCTTTGACCGTGAAAACAAAGTTTGGACAAAAATTTGTCCAAACTTTGATTTCGCGGTCAAAGCCCTTATGAATTTGAATTCTTTATATCTCCATAATTTCGAAATAAAGACAGATGGGAATGTGAAAATTTGTTTTTGTGCTATACTTTGTACGCAGAACAAGATTCTAGACCCAAAGATGCAAAATCTCAAACAAATAAAAAATTTCCGTGTTGGCGCTCTTATCTTGAGTTCTTGAAAAGGTGGATTCGATTCGCTTGAGGCACTCATGAATTGCAAGTAAACAAAAGAACAAACAGTTATTATCGGGTGCGCTAAACATGCACGGTTTTGCTCTTTTTGTTTAAATCAGATGTGTGAAAACTATTCATGAGTGCTTCAAACAAAAAGAGCAAAACCGTGCATCTTTAGCACACCCGATAATAGACATACTCACTGTTTGTTCTTTTTGTTTATTTGCAATTCATGAGTGCTTCAAGCGAATCAAATCGTTCTATCATATTAGAAATGCTCTGTGATGCGATTCTTTTGTGATACATAGTTTACAGTTGTCTGAAGCGGAGTGAGTATAGAGGGGGTATAGAGAAAAACGTGGACCGACGAAATATTTTACAATTTAGCAAAGAATGGTCGTTTCTTATAAAAATTTGCAGAACGACAAACGAAGTCAAACTGATGTCCAAATCATTGGTAAGTGAATCATCTAGCTTAAGAATTTTATCTAAACTTTTTCGGGGCAATGGAAAGGGTTTTATGCTAAGAGAAGCTTAGGCCCAGATGATATCACCTCGGATATCACTGCCAGAAGTCAATAAAAAGTGTCTGCGATTTTGAGATCTAATAGAAGCAAATGTGTCTAGGTTATTGCTCGTGGCAATATGTATAATGTATAATCGCTGAATTCCTCATCTTTATATCTCATTTGTAGCGATTTCTATCGATATTTCAACGAAGGCCAATATTCTTCGACCGGAAATTGAATGCAGCTCCGGCTCCGAATAAGATATATTTCTATACATGTAAACAACTCTGGACGGACATCTCTACAATTGATTGATATAGAAAAATTGCGACTAACTGCAGTAATTTAACCATTTCACTTTTTGTGAGAGTACTAGAAAATTCACCTCGAACAGCCGATTATGTATCAAGAGACTAGAAGGTGGCGATCACATTGGCTGATTAGCATGAAATTAGATGATTTCCGCGTGCTCTGGCAACCAGTAAGGATTTGAGCCTTATCTTAAGTCTCATACCTTTACCACTTTCAGCCCAATTGCACATCTAATAAACCACACCTAAAAATCGTAAAATAATAAAGTGCACTCATCGAAGAACTTCACATAATTCCACATACTAGTTTCCTTGTCAATTTAGATCCTTGTGGCACCAAAACAGTAAATTCACTAGGGCCGCCACTAATTTTGCAATGCCTCTTTTGGGGTTGTTCTCCGCTTCGTTCTCCTTCCGGCGCCTCTGCCTGCAGGAGAGGCACATCTACCTTAGCTCTCAAAAAAGTCCTAAATTTCCTTTCGTTGGATTAAAATCTGTCTCACGTTGTAAGAATAACGGTGGTACCAAAATATAGGTACACCGTTATCGTTACTGCAGGAGAGGCACATCTACCTTAGCTCTCAAAAAAGTCCTAAATTTCCTTTCGTTGGCTTAAAATCTGTCTCACGTTGTAAGAATAACGGTGGTACCAAAATATAGGTACACCGTTATCGTTACTGCAGGAGAGGCACATCTACCTTAGCTCTCAAAAAAGTCCTAAATTTCCTTTCGTTGGCTTAAAATCTGTCTCACGTTGTAAGAATAACGGTGGTACCAAAATATAGGTACACCGTTATCGTTACTGCAGGAGAGGCACATCTACCTTAGCTCTCAAAAAAGTCCTAAATTTCCTTTCGTTGGCTTAAAATCTGTCTCACGTTGTAAGAATAACGGTGGTACCAAAATATAGGTACACCGTTATCGTTACTGCAGGAGAGGCACATCTACCTTAGCTCTCAAAAAAGTCCTAAATTTCCTTTCGTTGGCTTAAAATCTGTCTCACGTTGTAAGAATAACGGTGGTACCAAAATATAGGTACACCGTTATCGTTACTGCAGGAGAGGCACATCTACCTTAGCTCTCAAAAAAGTCCTAAATTTCCTTTCGTTGGCTTAAAATCTGTCTCACGTTGTAAGAATAACGGTGGTACCAAAATATAGGTACACCGTTATCGTTACTGCAGGAGAGGCACATCTACCTTAGCTCTCAAAAAAGTCCTAAATTTCCTTTCGTTGGCTTAAAATCTGTCTCACGTTGTAAGAATAACGGTGGTACCAAAATATAGGTACACCGTTATCGTTACTGCAGGAGAGGCACATCTACCTTAGCTCTCAAAAAAGTCCTAAATTTCCTTTCGTTGGCTTAAAATCTGTCTCACGTTGTAAGAATAACGGTGGTACCAAAATATAGGTACACCGTTATCGTTACTGCAGGAGAGGCACATCTACCTTAGCTCTCAAAAAAGTCCTAAATTTCCTTTCGTTGGCTTAAAATCTGTCTCACGTTGTAAGAATAACGGTGGTACCAAAATATAGGTACACCGTTATCGTTACTGCAGGAGAGGCACATCTACCTTAGCTCTCAAAAAAGTCCTAAATTTCCTTTCGTTGGCTTAAAATCTGTCTCACGTTGTAAGAATAACGGTGGTACCAAAATATAGGTACACCGTTATCGTTACTGCAGGAGAGGCACATCTACCTTAGCTCTCAAAAAAGTCCTAAATTTCCTTTCGTTGGCTTAAAATCTGTCTCACGTTGTAAGAATAACGGTGGTACCAAAATATAGGTACACCGTTATCGTTACTGCAGGAGAGGCACATCTACCTTAGCTCTCAAAAAAGTCCTAAATTTCCTTTCGTTGGCTTAAAATCTGTCTCACGTTGTAAGAATAACGGTGGTACCAAAATATAGGTACACCGTTATCGTTACTGCAGGAGAGGCACATCTACCTTAGCTCTCAAAAAAGTCCTAAATTTCCTTTCGTTGGCTTAAAATCTGTCTCACGTTGTAAGAATAACGGTGGTACCAAAATATAGGTACACCGTTATCGTTACTGCAGGAGAGGCACATCTACCTTAGCTCTCAAAAAAGTCCTAAATTTCCTTTCGTTGGCTTAAAATCTGTCTCACGTTGTAAGAATAACGGTGGTACCAAAATATAGGTACACCGTTATCGTTACTGCAGGAGAGGCACATCTACCTTAGCTCTCAAAAAAGTCCTAAATTTCCTTTCGTTGGCTTAAAATCTGTCTCACGTTGTAAGAATAACGGTGGTACCAAAATATAGGTACACCGTTATCGTTACTGCAGGAGAGGCACATCTACCTTAGCTCTCAAAAAAGTCCTAAATTTCCTTTCGTTGGCTTAAAATCTGTCTCACGTTGTAAGAATAACGGTGGTACCAAAATATAGGTACACCGTTATCGTTACTGCAGGAGAGGCACATCTACCTTAGCTCTCAAAAAAGTCCTAAATTTCCTTTCGTTGGCTTAAAATCTGTCTCACGTTGTAAGAATAACGGTGGTACCAAAATATAGGTACACCGTTATCGTTACTGCAGATGAGGCACATCTACCTTAGCTCTCGAAAAAGTTATTAATTTTTATTCGGTCACTGAAAATCTTCCTCACGTTGTAAGAACAACGGTGGTACCAATATTTATGTACACCGTTATCGTTACTGCAGGAGAGGCACATCATCCTAAGGTCTCGAAAAAGTTATTAATTTTTATTCGGTCACTGAAAATCTTCCTCACGTTGTAAGAACAACGGTGGTACCAATATTTAGGTACACCGTTGTCGTTACTGCAGGAGAGGCACATCATCCTAAGGTCTCGAAAAAGTTATTAATTTTTATTCGGTCACTGAAAATCTTACTCACGTTGTAAGAATATCGTTACTGCACAAAAGGCACCTATCCCCTCGACCTCCAAAAAAGTTACAAATTTTCCTGTTTTGGCTCCAAAATTTACTTATATTGTAAGAATAACGGTGTATATAAAGTATATGTACACCGTTATCGTTACTGCATTAAAGCAGTGGCACCGCCAGGATTTTTTATTGGGGTGGCAAAATGGGAGGAGGAATTTTTTGTCCGGACCACGCCCTTTAATTTAGCTATAAATGCGACCAACGCTCTTTTCATTGATTGAAATAAAATAAATCAATTTGTTATAACAATAACACGAGTAAGCTAGCATCATTAGAAAAGGGAGGTCCTGCAGGGGACCGAACGACCACCTCCATATCCTGAAAAGTCCTGCCACTGAATCTAATACGCCACTCAGGCGTAATAGAATTGTCGGTGGTCTGTCAGAATTTGTCATATTTCGAAATCTAAGGCTATCAGTGTCAGGCTTCGAGCACACGGAGTAATCAATTTTAGTTTTTTTGTTAAGTTTTCATCAGAGCAATGTATTCGTATTTAAGGGGTTGTCTTTTACTGAAAAGCGGACTTGTTTCGGTCCCAGTTTTTCAACCGATAATCCAAAGTGGTGACAATATTGCCCGCACTTATGCTAGAGTTTTCTACGCAAAACATAGAGATCATCGTTTCCTAAATCTCCGGAAAAAGATCGGCCATAGAAACTCCGCTAACTCCGCCGATTCTTTTGGGTGAGACGATCCCTAAAGATCATTCAGCATAAGCTGACACATTCATGTTTCATATTCAGCCCTTTAATCACCATGAAAGCGACAGTAAAGTAAAGTACAGAATTATCCCAAATTTTATACCAGGCTAAACACAATCAAAAGTAAGACTTATAAGTAAGAAAAGTAAAACTTATTTACACCGTCCACGTGGTTCGCCATATCACACGACCAGTACTATAGCATAGGTAATGGCCCTAATAATGGTTAAGTTTTGCAAAAAGGAGACCCGATTAGGCTCTGCAGAAACTAATAAAATCAAGATACACGGACCTGCAAAAACAGGCCTATAGCAGATCCATTCTCAATCTATGTTGTTGTGATGTGCAAGCGTCGGAAATGAAAAGAATGGGGGTTTGGGGGCGAAGCCCCCGAACATTTTTTAGGGCAGCACCCTTCAGATCGGCGGAAAATGCAATTAAAGACAGCAAGAATATACAAACTTGTATTTATAGTTATTTGTCAATATCATTAGCCCTCCCTCCCACAAAAACTATTTTATACCGGAATTAGAAGAATTAGAAAGTCGGTCCTGGAGGACATTGGGGGGAGCGACTTGCCCCCCCCTTGCCCTCCTTGCCCCCCCTTGCCCCCCCCCCTTGCCCCCCTCCCGGCGCTTCTGCATGAAAGTCACATTTTCCTTTGATCTCGAAAACAGTAGGCTATTGAATTTTCATTTTTTAGCTCAAAATCTTTACTCATGGATTGTTTTACGTCAATGACCGTATGACGTCATCAATTGATGCTCGTCGCTCGCTGGGGAGGCGCAGAGAAAATGGCGGCAGAATTCGATGTGTTTTTGCATTTGCACAAGGTTCAATTGACAAACCTGGATATACCAGAGCGTTATTGGAAAAGCATATATAGGAAAATCACAGAAGAGGTATTATTACTTCTGGAAATTAATAATATTTAAGTCTCATGATATAATTGAACGGTTTTCCAGATGTTTTTGTGTAGGTTATTTTGGGCCCATAGCCTTAGGCCCAACTTTTATTCTTTTACATGCAACGTGTGGTGTGGGGTGTCATTGCAATGGTTTCACATTCAAAAATTCTAAGTCATGAGACAAAACGGTTATTTTTCGGAAATGAAAGCCGACTTTTTAATGTGTTTGCAATCCTTACGGGGGAAATATCATAAATTCAAAAAACCCATCCTGAATAGCAGCAGGGCCAGAGGCCACACCTACCTGGCAGCCTGGCCAGGCACACTACAAAAGTTTGTTTTCTTTATTTAAAAAATATTGTACCAGAACTACCCAGCCAGCCTGAATTTAACCAGGGGCCACTCCGCAAATTTGTGTTCCTTATTTTTCAAGAGATTTTAAAAATCTGATCATACAGTGCAGGCCTTCTTGGGAAAGGCGTGCGATCGCACTCGCACGCGTTGGTACACGCCTCCCCACTCCTGGAAGTGTGTTTAATCGCACGCCTGCTTTATAATCATTCGTTTTGTTTTTACCAAAGAGCAGGAAACTAATAAGGTGACAGAATAGCTATGATTTCAGTCACTTATTTTATTTGAATTGAAGGCTAATTTAATTTACAAATCATGTCGCGCCAGCACATCATTTCAAAGAGCTGTTATGACGATCCTTGCGGGCAATAAAACGCGGACCAAATGACCGTAGCATCAGGGCTAGTTGTTCTCTTTTCTAAGCAATGTCTCAAAGAAACTTCAGCATTAAAAAAAGCTGAATATTATCTAGCCTGCAAGTAGACCCATTATTCTACTCGTAGGCTAAATATTATCGTGAACTTGACTAGCAGTCCAGCAAATTTCATTCTTACGTCGTAGAAAGGCTGCAGAAAAACTCTTTACTAGGACAATTTGCCCAGGCTCTTGCAGTCCAATGCTCGTAGAAACTAAGTCATGTTTTTAACACAGACCAGTATTAGCACGCACAGGTTTCTAATATTCTATTTTCGAATGGTTAATTAAATTGAATTTATACAAAATTTCGAACAAGACTTTTGTGTCGAATTTCTTCCGATCTGCTTGCTCTTTCGAAATGGCGTCTTTACCAAAGAAGAGTAAAGGAGTTACAAAGGAACTCTCCACATTCCTGAAATGGGGCAAGGATGTTTGCCGTTGCCATCTTTTCAGCTCAGGCTTTAGCAAGATAAGATTATAAGAAACAAAGAATATGGACCAAATCACCAAAACAAAACTGTTCGAAGCCCTTTGTTTAGTTAGACATTACTGAACTGTCCAAAGCAATATAAGACAGGAAACAAGTGAAAATAAAGATATGCTAAAGATTTCCTTGAATAAAACAGATCGTTGCTTAAATAGTTTTATCGTAGTACAGGAGATTTTTGAAATTTCTAGTGAGAATAACTGTCGCAAAAATATCAAAGTTTTTTAATGCTAATTGCATGTATGATATTGGGAGATGCATTCTAAGCCAAAGTAAAGGGCGTGGTCCCAAAAA